>VDFB02327154.1:430433-461090 GCA_007258455.2 Sequoia sempervirens
AGTGGAACTCAAACAAAAATCTTGAATACAATGAAGGGTTTTAATGTGAGTGTAGAACCCAATATGAATTCCTATTTTTTGTTTGGTTCAACTCATTCAAACTCAATGCATTAATTTTCTTCAACAGTGTTCTCAGTGGCTTGTCATAGCAGTCTTTGTACTCTTGATAATTATTTTGAATAGTTGCACACAACACTTCCCTGAAAGAAGGGCATTATTATATAGATCTAATGGAGATTTGTATTTTTATACATACATATTCCATTATATATATATACTTATAGAAAATTATGTGTATAAGTACCTAAAATTGATTGCTCGACAGTAGTTGTCAAGAATGAAATAAACAGTTTAAAACATTTAATTTGGATGTGCTTATTGCTTATTCATAGTTATAAATGTCTATTATTTCTATATTCTTGTATCTCATTTTCATTTTGAGTATGGAATCTTTAGCACTTTGCATATATGTATAGTAGAGGGGACTTGATATTCTACATAGTTATCAAAATGTTTCATTGGAGAGAGAGAGGGACAATGATCAAAGAATCTGACCTACAATTTTCCTATTCAACAGTTCGCTATATCTACACGAATGCAAATATTTGTCTCTAAGTGAAATTGTAAACAGTGGTCTTATTACGAAGATATTCTAGACAGATAAGCATAACTTGGTTGACATGCTAAATGCAATTCATAGACATAAAGCAATGAATGCTCATAAGAATATTGTAACAAATATGGACTTGAAACAAATTTGTCCATTTACAAATGCATAAGAGTACATACTTGATTTTTCATTTCCCTTTTTAAGTAAATTAGGAAAATAGGGGTACATAATATATAGTGCCAAATATTTAATTGAGGATTGCATGGACCCTAGCCCTTCTAACAATAAGTAATACTTCCAGTTATCAAGTATCATAAATACACAATGAAACCATTGACGACCACTGCACTTTTACAAAATAATGAACCTACAAGACCACAACCAATAGCTAAAAAACCCACGGGCTTTTCAATGAACAATAAACAAATGATAATATATATTGCAAAAAAATAGACCAACATCATAAATTTTACCAAGCATGCCCTATTAACCCTTGCAATACCAACCAAGCATCATAAACATAGAAAGAATCCACTCACCAACAGTACACTACCACATAATAACAAACATCGAAGAATGAAACTAAAAGCTAAAAACACACAAGCTTTCTAAAAAACAACAAACAAACAAGAATAATCACAAAAAAAACCCAGCTCTCACCTCACATTTCATGAATTAACTATACATTCACTACTTTTATACATACCAACCCTCCAACACATCTTGCAAATTTTTCTTACCAAGTTTTCCTCACTGTGCACTAGCCAGTCAAGCAAAAGACACATAATTAACACATTCTCTACCCCCATAGTTGAGTAGACCTTGTTAAAAGAACATGTAATTTAATGCACCTAGTTGCCCCATTAACCTTTCCAACAATAACCAATTTTTCTAGCTATCAAGTATCATAAACACACAACAAATCCATTGACAACCACTGCACCAATACAAAATAATGAGTATGCAAAATTGCAACAAATAGCTAGAAAACCTACAAGCTTTCGAACAAACAATGAGTAAACGATAATAAACACAAACAAAATCTAGCACTCACCTAAGATTTCAAGTATGGAAAACAAAGAGAGGGCCCACTCATGGGTTGCACACCATTCCTTCAACTCCTCCCTCGTTCAAGCACTGCGCAAAATCGCAAGCGTTGGAAATGAAAACAATGCAACAATTGCAATAATAAACCTGGAAATGCATTAAAAGAAAACCATGTGGTATGTGTTGCAAAATTGGCATGAATGCAAGTACAAAATACACAGTTGATTCATGAAATATGAAGTGAGTCTCAATTTTTTCTTATTGTTTGTTTATTCTTTGTTCAAAATCTTTCTTGTTTTTTGGCCATGTGTTGTTGTTTTCAGTAGCTAACATACTCTAGAATGCTTAAACAAGATAGGATCCATTAGTACCATGTGCAACTGGTCAGTGGCTTGTCTATTTGTTTTTGATACTTGGTAAGTGAAAGTGTTACAAGGAAAAGTGAATGGTTTCAACAAGGTCTTCTGGTCTATGTGAGCATTGAAAGCATTAACTGTATGTTAATTGTTTGAGTGGGCATTGGTTTGTGACCAAAGTTTCTAATTGTAAAAAATATAATGGATTCCTCATTCGTTGATTTAGGTTTACAAAAATGAGTGATATAGTACCCTTCGCAATGTATCAAATTGTATAATGTAAAAAATTGTGCTTTTATTGTGAATGGAAAGTTTACTATTGCAATTGATGCATTTTCTTTTGAATTAGTTGCTTGGCCCATGAGATTGTATTTTTTAAAATATTTATGAATTTTCCCTATAGTTGGGATTTAACAAGAACAAGGAATAGTTATAGTTGTCAACTATCACAGAGACACATCGAAGCCATTTACCTATAGTGGAATTTTACATAATAACAAAGATGCAAAAGGCTTAAGTATTCAAAAGCATTCCAAGAAATGATAAACATATGAGAATAAGAAAAATCAAAAGCCAACACTAAGATTTCATGTGTGAAATGACAATAAGCTATATGTTCACTGCATGTTGGAGTAGGTCAACTTTGCAATTGTATCATATGCATTGGATATGGCATTCTTGTCTATCAATATATAGCTATTGCATTAAATGCTACAATGTCTACTATTCAATTTTGTTTAAGTAAAATGGGAGAATGCATAGTTAATTTATGGAATCTTAGGTGGCTGGTGCGATTTGTTTGTGTTCATTCTAGTTTGTTTATTTGTTTATTGTTTGTTGAAAAGCTTGTGGGTTTTTAGCTATTGGTTGCACTTTTGCATCTTGGTTATACTGCAAAGGTGCATTGGTGGTTAATGGATTGGCTGTGTGTTTTTGACACTTCATAACTACAAGTATTTGTTATCTAATGTTTGCTATTCTATCACAATGTACTATTGGTGAGTGGCTTGTTTTTGTGTTTATGATGCTTGATCGTTGTTACAAAGACCAATTGGAAATGCTTGGGAAAATTTACCATGTTCGTCTTTCATTTTTCATGCAAATTAAGAAAGTGTTTTATTCTTATTTTTGTAGTTGTTGTGCAATAAATATGGCGAGGTTTGCATTTAATGCATTAAACATGCATTGACTGGTTGAGCATCAACCAACCCACCACCAAAAATTGCAGTACATGCATCCCTCGATTAAATATTTTCTACAATATATAATGTTCCCCTATTTCCCTATTTTACTTAAACAAAAATGAAAAATTAACCTACTCAAACCATTGGAAAAAGAGAAACCATAATTTTCAAGGAAAAAATATATGCGCTTAATTCCCGACTATTGCATGCGGTTAATGCATTGAGTGCCTGTGAAGTTTTCCTGAAAGCAAATAAGCCAAATAGACCACTGCAACAAATTTTTGGAATCATTTAGAGATAGAATTCAAATTTCATAGACTTTGCTCATATGCTAGTGTCTATTGAGACAACAAATCCAGAATGAGTGAATTCTAGTTCTTTGCAGTGGACAAGTGCATGGTGAACGATGTAAAAGAGTTTTGATTTTAGTAGCAAATACAGTCTAGTAGATATTGGGATTGGCTTCTATCACTAATACCAACATATTATGTTACCTAAAAGTAACTTGGTAGAAAGAAAAAAATAGTTTCATGTTTATGAATCACATGACATGTCATACATTATGCTTATTTTTCTATATGAGAAGTTAGATTCTTCAAAGAGTATTCTCCTTCACTATTTACAATTCTCCCAATACATAATTCTGAAATACATTGGAAGAATTAAATTTCATTGTAAACAAGGTGGAAGGATAGTTCTGACCTTAAAGCTTGTTGTTTAAAATCCAAGTTGATTTTTATTGGAAAAGATCTTTGTCCTACACTTAGATTGAAACAGACAACCTAGGAGTTAATGGAAAGACCCCCAACACCCCGCAAGACTGTGGGCCATACCCAAAACCACTTCCACAAGAGAGAGAATGAAAGAAAGCTTCTGTTTCAATGCAGATTGATTGATTGTTTAATTGATATTCTTGCAATTATCAAAATGTACATGAGATGCCTTGCTTATAAGGTGGGCAAGGTTGAGAGATAGGAATGAACATGATGTTGACAAATGTCATGATCTTATGACATGAGACAACCAACAAACTAATCACCTAGGAAATGATGCATCCTAGCTAGATAAGATAAGTTCTAGATAAGCCAACTAAGACTTCTAGAAGGAATCTTTATCCTAAGTAAACTTAACATGTGAATATGTCCCCTAATTTACCTAGTGAATGAATTAGCTAGGTACAAGATAATTATTCACACCAACACCCCCCCTTAAGTGCAACTTAGGGAGAAGATTATTATGCAAACTGTGCAAAGACTATGATGGGTCCCAGCTACTAGGCCATGTTAGATTACCCATTTACAATGCAAATGATGCAATCTCTCTGGCCGAAGAAAGAGGAGAAAGCCCAAGGGACAAAACTCCTCTCAAAGAGAGAAAAAAAACAAAGAAACATGATGTATGGAGGACTCAACAATACCCCCAAGGACAACATGCATCATGTATATACAATCAAAGACCCCCATAAGAGGGAAGTAGAGAGATAAGACATCCCCCCATGATGAAGAAGCTCCAATGTTGATGAAGAATGCCTGAAAACAAAAGATGACCCAATGTCTGCAAGCAACACATCTTCCCTTAGGAAGAAACAAATCCATAAGCTGATGTAGAAGCCACTCCATGTCCAACTAAAAGGAGGAAGCATGAATGCTCATGTATGCCTCTGAAAACTGATGAAGATCCTCCAAGCTTGAATGAGCCACAACAGAATCATGGTCAAACTAAACCAAGAAACATGACAAATCAAGTGATGGAGGAGACTCATGAATGTCAATCTCCAAAGACAAAGTAGATGGGATAACAGTTGTACTGAAACTGTCATCAAAGAGGAGAGAAATCCCCTCAAGTGTGTCCTCCAAATCTTCAGTATGAGACTCCATGAACAAGTTAGAAATCCTGTCAAATATTCATCCCACAAAGCAAGATCTAAAAACTATGATCATCCTGCTAAATAGAAGCATCAATGGCTGAAGAAGCAGAGGTGGAGGAGTAGGAAGCTCAACACTGGTTTCTAGAATACCAAAGTGTAGATTGACCAAACTTCTCCTCACTATCATAGTTCACACTCAATGAAGTGTGTGATGCAGTCAAAGGAACATTATCATCTTCTAAAGAAAAATGTGAAAAGGAATATACACGAGATGAGTGATCAGCCATCCCGATAGCAACAATATCCCTAGTCTCCAAGTCCCGTATGTACACCCTATCTGGAGTGAACTCAACTGTTTTACCTTGACTCCCATGAGTAATTTGATAAATAGAAAGGAGATTAGTGGACAAGGAAGGAACACAAAGTACATCATTGAAGGTCCCTTCCCCCATATCAATAGAACCCTTCCCACTTACCTTCATATATGTATTGTTACCCATCAATATATGAGGTGAATTACAAGGCTCAAAAGAAGAGAACATGTCCATAGAAGATGTCATATGATGAGATGCCCTTGAATCAAGAAGCCATCTATGAGATGCAAGACTTGTAGAGGCCAAGAGTGCTTGTCCTTTCATCTTGTGTAGCCCAGAAGTAGATCCTGTGTCCTGTGACTTAGATGAAGATGATGGAGTTGCCGATTGAGATGTTGAAGAAGAAGTACCAGACACTGATGAGGGCAGCTTAATGTTATTCTTTTGAAGAAGGTGTGTAGTTCATCAATCTTCTTATTATAACATCTATGCTCATCATGTCCTAATCTTTTACAATATGCACATTTTGACTTCTTCTTTTTAGATGATTCCTCTTTAGAAGAGGATGTGGACTCAGGAGTGCTATGTGAAGGAGAATCTTTACCTTGCTCATTAGACTTGGGTGCCTTGTTCTGCTTCTTACCTATGCCACTTGAATCCTTTGTCTCCTTTGCAACAAGAGCATGAGATCTAGAAGACTTCAATGTGTCCATGTGTACCAACTTTGCTTGTTCCCTTGTGAGTTGAGCTGCAAATTCATCAAGAGAAGGAATTTTGTATGCATTTCCAAGAACATCCATTGTAGCATAGAAAGTAGAAACAAACACTGAATAATCATGACCAAGCTTAGCAAGGATAGAAAGTATCAACTGTTCATCCTCTTTAGTGACCCCATAATTAGATAACTACAATTTAAGAGAATTGAGCTTAGAGAAAAAGTCTTGGACATTGTCAAAATCTAAAGGATTAAGACCCATGAGTTCATTCTCCAACTTAAATTTCCTCATCTTATCTGGCTTACCAAAGAGACTCTCTAAAGTATTCCAAGCTTCATTAGGATGAGTGCAAGATGCAACATGATATCTAAGATCTGGAGAAATGGACAACTTCAAAGTACCAAGAGCTTCATCCCTTCTATCAAGCCATTTTCTTTTCTCTTTTGCTCCTGCAGGTTCTGGATCTTGACCAAATGTTATTCTTTGCAACTTCGATTTTAACAATAATAACTCCATTTGAGATTTCCACTCATGATAGTTATATGGAGTTAGAAGTACAAATTTTTGTCAAATCCATGATACAATGAGATATTACAAGAGAAGAACAACAATTTTCCCTCACAATACAAGATATCAACCCCTTTGTCCCAACAAGATTTGCACTTTTTTTGCAAATTTACAACAAGGAATCCCAAACTATCAAATCAGCTACAAACTAAAAATATGAAAATCAAACAAATCTACAAAAGGGTACATGAGTAGATATGAAGTGCTCCTGAATACCTTCCTCGCATAAAGTGCATGAGTAGATATGAAGTGCTCGATACCATGTAGGAGTTAATGGTGACTCCCAACACCCCCAAGATTAGTTAGACCAAAACCACTCACAAGAGAGAGAATGGCAAGAAAGTTTGTCACAATGCAAGATTGATTGATTGCTTGATCTAACAACCCTTACAACCATAGGACGACATGACAGACATAACAACCTAATCACCTAGGAATAGAGCATCCTAGCTAGATAAGATAAGTTCTAGAAAAGCCAACTAAGCCTTCTAGAAAGAATCTTTTATCCTAAGTAAACTTTAATCATGAATATGTCCCCTAATTACCTAGTGAAATGAATTAGCTAGGTACAAGACAATTATTCACACCAACAACAACTCCTATGATAACTAGAATGCAAAAAAATCAGCACAAAACATGATGCTTCTTTGCAATGAGTTACAACTATTTTCGAAAATTTATTATGTGTTTCAATTGTGCTAATTTTCTTATAAGGAAATAAATATCAAAGCCGCTGCAATAAATGGAAAAATGGGAAGCATAAAATATATTTCATGTTATATAGTGTATCAATGTTCATAGTGGAACATTGGATATGGATTGCATGTGACATGTTTGCAATTATGCATTATCCTGGTTGCAAAAGTAACTTGTGTTTGGAAAAAGAAAAAAAATTGTTATACTCACATTGCAAGCTTTAAAATTCATGGGAAAGAAAAGAAAAGAATGATACAAGAATTTGACCTTCTACATTGTTGTTCAAAAGTGAGAAATATTGGTAGTGCAATAGATCTTTGTATGTGGGTCCAGTTAGAAGCAATGGTGCCTATGAATGGGCCAAATTAGACAAATGTGCATATTGCATGACACATAATATGATATTCATAAATAGGAAACATAGAAGCGTGTGAAAAAAATTGTAAACAAAAAAAAGAGTAATACAATAAATTTTGCATAGCGATCGCTACCCAAGCAAGGAATACATAGTTAATGCATTATAGGCGTGCACAGTTAATAAAAGTAGCATATAGTACATTATTCATTAAAATTTAAGATAGAAACACATGATAAAATTTGCAAAAAAAAAGACAAAAGTGATAAAAATTTTAAAAACGTTAAAGACATTGAATTCAAATTTTGTACCCAAACAAGCTTCTAAAGATATGATAAACAAATGAGAACATACACAAACAAAACCTAGAACTCTATATGTGAAAAATTTATGAGTTGACTATGCTACACATGTCCCATATGTGAAAGCACAACAAAGAGCTAGAAAACTTTTAAGGTTTTTAACAGGGGACAATAGAATGAGAATAAGCATAAACTTAATCGAGCACTCACCTAAGGTTTTATGAATATTTTTGTGTTCACTACATATGTATCCAAAGAGCTATCAAGTTTCATAAAGACACAACCCAACCATTCACTAGCACTTCACTTTTATGCAAAAACGATCATGCAAAAGCACATTGAGAAGCTTAAAATATTTGAAGCTTCCTAACAGACGATAGACAAACAAGAATAAGCAAAAAAAAATGCAACATTTGCCTAAGACTTCATGAATTAGCTATGCATTCAATGCACATGCACCCATATGTAAAAATGTGTCGAAGAGCCAAAAACCCTAGAATTTTTTGAACAAATGATAATGAAATGAGAACAAGCACAAAAAAAACCTAGCAATTGACTGAGATTCTAGGAATTAGCTAACTGTTTGCTACATGTCTTCCCATGGTCCACAAGACATTGCTCAAATCATTCAGTTTTCCCTGTAACACTTCTAGTCTTTAGGTATATAGAACAAACAGATGAGCTATTGAGCTATTGAACATTGTTCCTATAGCTCTACCCTTGAGCAAGCAACACATAGAATGGAAAACATCGAATAGAGCAACTCATAGCTGAAAATAGGGAAGCTCTTGAACAAAAAATTAACAGAAAATAAGAGAATGTGTGTTTGTTGCATGTGCATGCGTAGTCCACAAAAAATTGGTCCAACTAATCAATTTCCCTTCTAATGCATCTAGTTATTAAGTATGAAAAACAAACCCGAAAACTAGTTACAAGTAACACATTAAAAGCATTATACAAAATGTCAATAGTGCATTGCTCAATCCAAAGCAATGTGTTGCGAGAGCTCTTGCCCATACTCCAGGACATCAAATATGAAAACTACATCAAGGAAAAGTCACCAATGATATTTTCACTACAAGAATTTGTCACCAAAGGGAATTTCACCCTCAATCTAAACAACATTATCATACATGCCATATGCCTAACTGAGTAAAGAGTATATACCACAGCAAGGTATAAAGCAATACTAATTCAAATAGTCTTCTTGCTTTTTAAACTCCTCATATTGTTTAAAATTGTATAAAGAAACTACTTTTCATACTAAATATAACAATGATATTACAGCTGACAAAGAACTAGAAGCAAGTGGAAGAGTGTTGGAATCAAGGAGCACTGAGAGGGGGGTGAATCAGTGTTCTGCAAAATTTAACTTTATTAACTTGATCTTTAAACCACTTATAGCATTGAACCAAAAGAAAGATGCAAGAATAGAAGGAAATTGACCACAACACCATAACACAAGGAAATTGACCACAGCACCATAACACAAGGATTTTTATGTGGAAACCCTGTTAGGGGAAAAACCATGGTGGAGGTTAATCCACAAGATTATACTCTATTAAAAGTATTATAAATGGGGAATGCACATGCATTCAGGCACACTTCCTAGAGCTCACTGCTCAAATACAAAAGGCTTACTTCCCAAAAGAAGACTCACTGTCTTACAATCACATTCATAGACAACTAGAGTGGATGACCTATGAGATAGCATCTGTTAATGCCTGATTATAGTTCTAGTTAAGCACATTGACAACACTCTTCACATTCTAACTGGTTTTGTTCTTGAAAATTTGTCTACTTTAATTTGAATCACCAATCTTTGTTCTGCTCAAGTGAATCTATACACAATTGATCTATAATCCTTCTAAATCTCGCATCATATATCAAAATGATATGAATAATCGATTATATATATTTGCAACTAGAGATTATAACAACTGCATGTCGGCTTTAACAAAATATGAAACGTGTACAAACTATCGGCCCAATCCATAAAAAATTATCAATGTGGACCAAACAATGTCGGAAAAAACATAGTAAGGACCCAAAACAACATGTCTCGAACATAAAACACCTTAAAAAATTATGTCATGAAGATCCACAACACACTATACTCATCTAGTCACCCTTTTCTCTTGGATGCCCTGTTTTAGCTTTGACAATTAACACATATCTTCAATCTAACTTCTAGTATAGGCAAATACTGAGGTGCGAATGGGATTACTAACTAGGGTTTCCATCAATGACAACACCAGATGACTTTTACAGTGTCTCTTGCCAACAATCTCCCATAGAAAATAGTTTCCTTATATTTTTCCACAATAGATTTAGGAATCCTTTCCTTAGCTTGCATTTCACTTTGAAATATTTTGAAGTAACCCCAGATAGCAGTTTTCCTTGCTTTGTTATCACCAATTCTATATAAGATTTCTCTGATTTGAACAACTATCAGTCTATCACCTTCCCATTGCACTTTACCAACTCCCAGAACTTCATTCATGAAGTAGAAGAATAGACATAACAATAGATTGCCATACTTGAAAAATTTATTCTTGTCCTTCTTGATTTTACCAATATTTTCAATTAATCGGCTCTGAAGTAACTCACATAAGTCATATTCTACATTTTCCTTGATCATTTGATATGTTGCATAGATTTCAGTACTAGATACAGAGTTATCTCGGCTAGAGTGGTAGATTTTATATCCAATAACCATAGAAGAAAATTTTACATCAAATTCAATGATGTCATTAATTGTCATGGCTCTTTTGTCAAAAGTGGAACCGGTTGCCTTAGTGACTATTTGGTTCTTCACATATTTCAATGCGGGCAACCCATTGGATGAATTTAGACCAGTAACAATGCTTATAGCTTCTCTTGTGATCTTGAAGGGTTGATTTAACCACATGAACTCAACATGCAGTCGACTTAGTATATATCAAACCCATTCATTTTTGTTGAACACAGGAAACTTCACAATTTATGTGAACTTATTCTCCTCCAAAGTCTTAAATTTAGGCCTTACATAGACATCTTCTCCCACAAAGTGATTTGTGTATAGATTTAAAAATTAGGAGCTTCCTAACTCCTCAACATTCACATGAATATATGCCCTAATATCTTCAACATGTGCAAAACACCATACGAAACAAAAGAAAATGCACCTAATGGTTTTGTCTCAATGGATTTGAACGAGTGCCATTTGAATTTTGGACGGGGTCTATCCTTAATATCAACAACTAATAGAGCAACCATTTCCAGAAATTTCAAGTTCACAAGTTTTGTAGATAAATACCTTTTGTTGTATTAGTGTTTGTTCACCAAATCGCCTTTAGACTTGTATCTCACCAAAATTCACTTACAGAGCTCTCCAAAATTCTTCTTCTCAAAATGCAATGCGACAAATGAGGAATAGAAGTAACCTTTTATCATCGAGCATCTAATTTTTCATCGCAATAAATCATTTTTCCCTAGGTCTTCTAGATACCCTATTTTCATAGTCTGTGAAAGCAAATTCTTCTGCGAACCTTCAATTTTGCATAAATTTCCTCCACAAGTGTTCCCAAAATATATGTAGATCATTAATGCAATTGTTTCAATTCGGCACATTTTGGTACCAGCTACTGGCAAGGGGTAAAATATTTTCTTGAGAGCTCCCCTTAGGCCAGAGGCCTTAAACTAATTCCTGAGGGAATTTCCAGCACTACATTCTGGTACAGATTCATTTTTTGCATCAAAAACACTCTTCTTCACCCATTTCTTCTTCATTTGATTCCTGATCTCATCCATAGTAACTTTTCATTTTCCCTTATCATCCTTTTGCATATTTTTCCCTTTGTTTACCGAACCCTTCCTACTTCTACAAAATCTTGCAATGTGACCAGATTTGTTACAATTACAGCACATGACATTTCTTTGTCCAAACCAATTATTCCATTGATTTTCTCTTGATCTGCATTGGTTAGCAATATGGACAAACCTATTGTAGGCATAAAATTTGACATTTCTATTGAAAAATTTGTTTGTCATATTTCTACATTCAATTGAATTACAACCAAACTTATTGCAATTGAAACACTAACCAAAGAATGTTGGACCACTTGGATTCATTCTACTTCTTCATTGAGCAGCCATATGACCAAAATTATTGCAAACAAAATAGTATCCATTGAAATTTTGAGCATTGGTTTGTCTTACCGAATACCTTCTAGCTTTTCTCATTTGATTTCCTTGCCTAAATTTCCTTTGACTAGATCCGAAGCTCTCTCCTTTCTCATATCCAAGACCTTGCTTGTCACTTCCAATCTTCTAACTTTGAATCAACTCATCAAGCTTAGCTGAGCTAATCTTGAACTTTTCCTTGTATTCATTTGCAGTAGCATGTTCATCCCTGAGAATAAAAATTTGTCTTTCAAGTTCTTCTTCATTGTTTATGGATTTTTGCAATTCAAGCTCCGGTTGATTGATTCCACAATTAATTATGTTGCATTCATCAAATCTTTCTTTCAAGGACTGAGTAATATTCTCTTCATTCTTCTTTGTCTCTTCAATCTTCTTGGTCATCCTCATCACAATAGATTCCATCTCATGCTTTAGGACAACATTATCTCTAGTGAGCTTTTCACATTCTTCTGTCTTTTCCTTCAAGGCATGACTTAGGTGATCGTCTTCTATGCTTTTACTCTCTTTCTTCTTGAGCTTGTCATAGAGATCTTTTTTCCCTGGACTTATTGATTTGATATTTCAATAATTGAATGAATTTCTTAGCACTCATGAGTCTTGCTTGCAATTCCAATACTTCATATTTGGACTGATCAAGATCATCTAGTGCCACCAAAAGTTGTTGATGAAGATTGTTGAAATACATTGAATCACCTCCCCAAATCTTCCCCAAGCTATTAAACTTCTTGTGAGGAACTAGGCTCTTATACCAATTGTTGGAATCAAGGAACACTAAGAGGGGAGGTGACTCAGTGTTCTAAAAAATTTAACTTTATTAACTTGATCTTTAAACCACTTATAGCATTAAACCAAAATAAAGATGCAAGAACACAAGGCAATCAATCACAACACCATAACACAAGGATTTTTACATGGAAACCCTATTATGGGAAAATCCACGGTGGAGGTTAATCCACAAGATTATTCTCTGTTAAAAGTATTATAAGTGGGGAATGCACATGCATTAAATCACACTACCTAAAGCCCACTACTCAAATACAAAAGGCTTACTGCTCGAAAGAAGACTCACTATCTTACAATCACATTCATAGAAGATTGGAGTGGATGAACTATGAGAGAGTTGTTAGAGCACCAAATTTGCACCTTGTTTTCTTAGCTTTATAATTGCACTTAGCATATTTGGACTAACATGGTACTGCTTTCAAGTTGTGGGTGACCTATTTGAAAGCAGACCTCTAGTGATAAGGGTTGGCTTCCCCTTTTGATGCCACATAACTACTTGATCTTCTGAGATAAGGGTAAGATTTTGCATAAACTAAAATTGATACTGAAAATAAACTAAGCTGATACACCAAAAACAACCTAGACTTGCTAATAGCCCTTGCACACTCAAATTAATATTCCAAAGCTAACTCACACAATTCCCTATCCAATGCAATTCACATTAATAATTTATAAAGAGGTCTATAACAGTGTTTTCAAAAGGAAAAAGAAAATATTTCAAAATCAATAACACTACTAAACAACACAATTTATAACCTATAAACATAATTTTTTTGTCAAATGGATGCATGAAACATGGGACAAGTTTGTAAGGGAAGTGACTTTTCACAAAATAGACTGATCAACCATTAATGGCACACCACAAAACATGAAAATAAAAGGTAAAAATGCTCCAATCTATTAAATTAATTTGCTTATTGTATATTAGGTCTGTCTGAGTTACAATGCAACTTCATGAAAAATAACTCCAAGAGAGTAAGCTATCCTCCTGTTGAAAAAGAAAGAACTCCAAAATGACTTAAACAACATATTTAAGCCAAAACATCCAAAACCCCCACACAAGTGTTTCTAGAAGATCCTACTAAGATAAAATAGAAATGGCCCCAAAAGAACATTCTAGAAGTCTCTAAAATGTCCTCTACATGGAGAAAAAATAAGCTAAGTCAATAGCCATCCCAAAAGTGTGACAAATATGCATCCAGCTGGCCTCCCTCTTCAACAAAATTAGTCAAAATAATATCTCACACCTCCCACACTTCTGCAAGTCATCATTGGTCCTCTTACAATTTTTTACTACATTCCCCATCATGCAATATGTGTTTTTTTTTAAACCACATGGATTTTCAAAGCATTAAAGATGGTGAATTTGTTAAGTGATTCATAAAACATCACTTAACAAAACACCTTACAATTGAGCATAAATCAAGGGGACCCACCATTAAAATGCATTACATTTGCATTCAAAAGAAACTAAAGTGATTAAAAATCACTTACATGATATTTCAAAAATTTGGAAACAAATGTAACATATAATGATATGCCAAAAGTTTATAAAAAGCCTCCAAGGCATGGACTACTAACTCACCACATTTTGCATCACTCAACACATGGCAATATTCACTGGTTTGCAAAAGGTATCATAAGCTCCAAAATACTTGGTCAATATGGCCAACCTCCAAATCTCTTGGAAAGTATATTCCAAGATACATTATGTTGATTAAAAAAAATAGGGCATCACATGTGTTGCATTGACCCACCCATATCTTATATGTTGAAAAACATTTAGCAATGATTGGAAACAAGGGGAATAACCCTAAGGCATAACATTCCTAAGTGCTAGCACATGAGGTAATGTGGAATTAATACTTAGCAATATTTTAAATAAAGTGGAAAGTTTGAAAGGCAACGAATGCCTAAGGAAATAACATGTGATTTTCAGCCACCATCATTTAACATGTGTTTGATTTTAAAAACAAGGGATAAAAATCCCATTGAAATCAAACAGGGGTCAATCCTGTTGATGATGTTTTCTACACAACAACAACTCAGACAGAATATAGTATCCTATCTCTCTTGAAATGTAAATCTCTATCAGCAAGCCTCAAGAGATAACCCCAAGGTCTCTAATGTCAGGTCTTGACAATGCATAAACAACTCAATGATAAATATGAAAATGTTGGTAATCACAATGGGACCTTACTACAAGCAAAATACTGAATCTTTAATTATCAAATCTAGCAATATAATGATACTTCAATCCTAAATCTAACCCAATGATAAAAGAAACAACAAAAGATAAGGGTTTCAGAGATATTTCTAGATTTAACTACTTCTAAGATTAACAATGCAAATGAAAAATGCTCGAAATGGACCAATCCCTCAAAAACTGACTTCTACTCGACCCAAATAGATCTAAAATCTTATAGAAATAGTGCAATCTTCTAAGGTGTTAGGATTTTCAAATCATGAACATTCATTCAAACAACCCTATTGCAATTGAAATGAATAAACCCTCACAATTGAACTAAGTGAAATGAATATAAAGTCCAAGCTAACTTTACAAAGCAACTAACAATCAGTTGGTTGCGAAAAGTCTGGACCAAGGATTGTTGCAGCACTTCAAATATTAAACCATAAACATCATTGAATCAAAGCTAATTCTAAACATCTAAATATCAAATTTCTTCAAAGCAATTCTAAAGATAGAATAACAAGAACCATGCAAGATAAGAACACAAGTGTGGCACCAAATCACAATGTCATTACTTGCATTAAATTATCCACTGTAGCAAAAATTCCAGCTTTCTATTACAATATTTGCTTGAGAATAGCTACTTGCCAACTCTTGCTCTACTTAATTCGCTTCTACACCAGCTATCTCTCTATTCGTCTATGTCTATTCTCAACCCTTACAAATGAGGCAAAATTCCATATTTATAGAACCCCCAAAACATGTCGGCCTAGGTAGGATTTTACAATAATAATTAGGCACAACAAGTCAGCCAAGAGAAATTCAAAAATGAGATAAATATGCATTAAATGCATGAATTTCATCTAGGTCAGCCTGGGATCTCCAATGCAGCTCAGACCAATGGATGGAAAATTAATAGGGAAGCACAAATCTCGATGTAGCCCAAAATTAACTACCTTCCCCTTTGTCTTTATTTCGATCCATCATTTCATGCACCTTCAAAAGTACCCTATCCAAGTCGGCCACAGGTGGTAAAGGAAAAACCTTAAGTTGGCTATCAACTGATGCAATCTCTTCCCTTGATTGTTTCACCAACTTATCCCACTCAACCTTATAATTTAGGTATTTATCAATAACAACAATGTAAGTGGTTGCATCATCTAACTGGTGCTTAGTCACAAGGTCGCCACTGACTAGAGCATAAACATCCTACCACCACCCCCTCAACTATTCTAAGCTCAAGTATTTAGGGGTGATCTTCCTTCTCCCTGTCATAATCTCAAAGAAAGCAATACGTCCATTGTACACACCAACAAGATTATAATCAATTTGTCTCCTCTATTTTTAGATTTTCTTTAGAACCTTTTGCCTAATTTGTATCACCTCAAACCACTCCCAAGGTTTAGCAACTCTAGTGGGAGGAAGAATTTTATCTTTCACTAGCTTGTCTTTGGTGTATTCCATGATGGTTTTCATTTTCTGCAGTAGGAGATTTGTATCCTCTTTGTCTTGAGCCAATACTTCTTTCAACCAATCAATTGCTCTCATAACATCCTTTCTAGATGACAGAATGTCCCTAATAGTGTCATTTCCTTAGTCTGCACCCCTTGCAGCCAATTTGCAGCAACAAGAGTAGAAGCCTTCATCCTCTCAAGCTCAGAGATAGTCTTCTGGGGTAAGGGATTTGCAGTAGAGGACGAAGGGTTAATGGATTGCAAGGGTTTCATTAATTCTTCCAAACATTTCTTGAGTCCCTCAATCTCCTTCTTCATCTCCTTTTTAGTTTTCACTTCTTTCCTCAATCTACCCAATATGACTTCACTAGAACCTTGATAATCTTCAATGTCCTACTCAATAGAAGTAGGCCCTAAATTGAAAGTATGCACATTATAATCTTTTGTAGTCACATCATCTTTGTTTTTATCTAGATTAGGGGTTGCAATGTGGACTACCCTATTACTTGCCTCATCTCTTTCAATCCTTGAAATAATCTTGGCTTTCTTTTTACCTTTGTGCTTGCCAATCTTGGCTAGTAACTCATCCCAATTAGGTAGATTATCCTCCACTATAACCTATTTTCTCTTTATTTCCTTGTCTAGCCACTCTGGAATAGTAGATTCCAACTGCACCTCACTTTGTCCTATTTCCTCTTGTTGACCCTCAGGTACTTATTTATCCAAACTCCACTTCTCAGGAGTTTCATTTGCCTTGTTCTCCTTTTCTTCAGCATGTTCCTCTTGGTGGTCAGGTGATGGACCTTTCACTACTTCTTCTTCTCTTGGAGGGACCTCCTCAATTTTAACAGGCAAATCATCGTAGGCCACCAAAGGAGACTGCATCACCTTTCCAACTTCTACTTCTACACTGTAAAGGTCACCCTCACAGAATTCCTCTCCTTCTGAGTCTGGATGATCTTCAACCTCTTTGGGCTCACCTGGTTCATTTTTAGCTTCATGGGAAGGAGGAATGTCATCATGCTGCTCCTTATCAGAAGTAACTAGAGGAGGATCTGCCTTGGGAACACTATCATTGGGAGAAGGACTCCTTGACGTCCTTGTGTACACCTGTTCCTTTTCCTCTGAGCTCTCTACATTTACTATAGGTGGATCCACCTCCTTTCCATCCTTGGAACCTGCCTTTTGAGATAATCTTACAATCCTCCTTTTCTTAGGCATAGGAACATCAACCTCAGGACCCTATTTTTCAATTTCTTTCTGTTCAAATTTCTTGGTCCTTGACCTTTTCTTAGCAATTGGCCTTCTATGCTTTTCTGTTTCTTGGACTTCCTCCTCTTGAACACCCTTTATCTTGATTTTAAAAGAGGAATCCAGCTTACCTTTTCCCTTAGGATCCTGCTCAGTTGACTCCTCAGAAGTGGAGTGAGGGTCCAAGTCTCCCATTAGCTCATAGGTGCACTATACACGTTTATTTTCCAATTCCCATACTTTATGCCTCAGCCACATTCTAGTAAACTTGGTGACTAGATCCATCAATTGTTTTAGTTCTGTCTTTTCTTCCTCTAACTAGTCCACATCACCAATTGGCCTGTCCTTTATCACCTCATAAGCATGATCTTGAATCAGGTTTCCATCATCTTCAAGTTGATTAGGGACTGCCTTCACATTATATAGTCAGACTGATTCAATTGGGAGCTAAGAGAACTTTTTATTCCTCACCTCATATCTATCACTGCAATTAGCCCAGTAGTCTTCCAAATCAACTTTATGGCTATACTCTCTACTAGCCTTCTATTGAGCTTCACTCTTGATGTCAAATCTAGACCTCTTGGAATGGAAAGATAAACCAAGGGTACCCATTTCTTCCTCTGAAGCGTGAGCTGAAACAATAGAAGGACATGCCTCTCCAGTGCCAATCCTTAATGGGAAATCTCCACCAAAACTATCTTTATGCTTGTCCCTTTTGACAATGGCATCAAAATCACAGATTTGTCTAGTTACCTCCAAAAGTAGAATGTGATCGGTCGGATACCTTGGAAGTCGGTAAGGAGCCCTCTGGTAGCCATCAATCTGAATGTAAGAGAAATTTGGGAATTGAATAAACCAAGCCCCATACTTCTTGATGAGTTCCTTTGCTTGATCTAAAATCCTAACATGTTTTGTACCCTGGAGTAATCTATTGATGTTCATGGTGAATGCATCATTCACCCTCCTATAGCTTGAACTCCCTAGGTGCAATTGAGGGAAAACCTCATAAATGACATCCTATCCGAAGATTCCCCTTGTATTCAATCCTTTGTATGGGTGAAATCTCACAAGTGCATAGACCAAGTATGAAGTCATTGTGAAGGTCTTGGTTTGCGATACATTGGATAGTTGTTCATGGATCACCCTACTAATCACACCTGCCCAATGATAGTTGACATTTTCCTGTTCCATCCTCACAATAGCATGGCACATCCAATTTTCAAACACACCTGCACTCCTTAATCCCACCACCCTGCTGAGCAATGTGATGGCATCATAGTATTCTTTCTTGAATTTTTCCCTGAATAGCTGCTTGGGGAGTTTGGAATAATGAGACTTGGGCTTCCCTAGCCAAGAATTAATGAGCTATTGTGATTTCACAGTATGTTCCTCATAGAATCCCTTAGATGCTTCCATGTTAAATGCCACCACATGATACCTATCCGGCATATCAAAAGTCTGTGCAATGGAAACTGGATTCAGGTTTTCCACAACTCTCCCTTGTGGGCCAATAATTCTCTATGTACCTTGGTCATATTGTCTTTCACACTCGAGGACAAGCTCATAGCACTGGACTGTGGAAGGAAAACTAGCTACATGCGACAAGCCTAACTCCTTCATTCTTCTAGCCACCACAGGAAGATCATCTGCTGTCATTCTTCCTTTGAATTCCTCATAATCCCACAGCCCAACATTTGTATCAGTCACCTTGGAGCAGATTGATGTAATTTTACTCTCAGGGATCTTGCTCTTGGTGTCCATTTTAACCTTTTATGCTTTAGACATTGAAGATCCGACCATCATCTTGCTAGGTTCAGCCTGCACTTGACAAACAACACACAATAAAAACCATAGGAAATCAACGCGAATCCATCAAAATAATGTTAGAATGAATCCCCATATAAACAAGATGTAATTAAATCTCATATAAAATGATCTTGATTAACTTTGGGTTTCAGTACCATCTGTAGAATCTGAGCCAGAAAGGAATTTCAAGAAATTCTAGACTAGACAGATTCCAACGGAATAACCATGAAACAACTACTAACGATTAAATTTGATCACTATTAATCAATAAACCACATAGGATATCATAAGATATCATAAAATGCATCATCAAATATTAACAAATCATGTTATTTCACATTCCATGATATTTCATCAAATTTCGGGAAAATCCGCCAAAGACAGATTTCTGTGAAGGAGGAGACACCTTGGAAAACTCAGAAAGAATAGGGCACCAAGGATTCCAAGACAATTTGGACTCGATGAAAATCCATGGACAAGACAAAACTCTGAGTATGTAGATTCTGTGAAAACACAAGGGATCGGGAAAATCCGCCAGAACCGGACAATCCACTAGAGCCAAAAAATCTGGAACTGAGGATGAAACCTGAACTTCGATGTCAAATCACGATTTTGCCCAAATCACGAGATCGATCATGAATTTCAAATATTTAAGCTTAGGGAAAGTTTAATATGGGCATTCTATGGATTTCTTTAGTATTCTAGGCTAGTTTTAGGGTGAAATAAGATGAAGTGGTGATGCCCTAGGTTTGAAACCCCACGAATCTACCATTAATGTGCAGACCATTATAAGACTCAATCATTTCAAGCACTGGGTCCTCACTAGGGAAATCCATGACTCTCAAGCAAGACTCCTCATAATGCAATGATACAAATGAGCTTAGAAATCAATCGGGAGATTGCAAATCAAACAATATTAAGGAAACCCTAGTATTAGATTCTCAAACACGTAGGAATTTGAACCCCAAACAAACTCTATAACATCAAAGCGCTACCTACAGTCACCAATGAAATAGAGGATGATCAAATACATACCATTTGATGTAGCGGGCCTCGAATGAGGCAGCGAATACCAGCTCAATGGTGCCTAACAAAGAATCAACAATGAAATGCACAGGAAGTCTTCACCAAATCGAATATTTTGCAGCTCAAATGCCCCAAAATCAAATCAATCACCAAAAGAGCACACCCATCAGCTCAATAAAACATAATGACATAAACAACATCAAAGATCGGTTAAATACATAGATTCAAGCTCGTACGAAGGGCATTAATGCCGACGACAAGACAGGTTGGTGAATTTGGAAACCCGATAGCAAAACAGATTTTGGGAAAATCTGATCCACGTGGAATTCCACGATGATAAGAAATCCCTACACCATAGCATTCAGTTGGAACTTGAGCATGATCCGAGATAATCCGTCCAGAGAGGAAAATCTCGAATTAGGGTAAAAACCTGAAATTCATTCAGAACTTAATATTTTCAAAGAGTAACTTAGCGGAACCACCTAGGTGGGAAATATAAACATTTAAGCACATGCCAAAGCAAGATAAAACCTCAATATGAAAGGTCCAAGACACCAAAAACCAAAGCGAAAGAGGTTCCCTACTTTCAGCAAGGCGTGTGTGCGAAAACTGCACAACAAACCCTAATTATCAAAACATACCGACATGAGGGAAAAGGCATCATTTTGTCGGTCAAGGAAAATCTGGAACACTCCATGCTGCCATGGGTTTGGAAACACATAGGAAAATGGTATTATCTTGGTTGACTCTATCAATTTTCTAACATTTTCTAATGAAAGGAAGCTCGTAACAGCAGGTGAACTAGTTTTCTTGGCACAAGTTGTGTTTTTCACATTTTTGAGGCCATTTTGAGGGAAAAAATCTATGGCCATGAACATATTTCTAACTATTGTTGGTTCATTTCTACTTTTTTGTGGTTATTTATCTTTTTTAGCTGCCATTGTTGATTTGTGAAGCTCAAAAAAGAGGGGCTCTATGAAATGAAGAAGCTTTGAATATTGCCCAAAAAAAAGAGCAAAAAACCCTAAGGTAAGCCTTCCTTCGACCATATTGTTTTGGTTTTTGAGAAAAAAAAACCTCATTTCGAGCCCCTAGCTGGTTAATAAATGCATAAATTCATTTTATTCTACATTTTCTTGTTGAAAGAAGAAAACCCAACTTTTGTCGTGTCGTTTTGAGGAAGACACAACCATTAAGTTTGTGGCTATAGATAGAAGAATGGCCTCTTTTCTGTCAGTTTTGAGCCTAAATTTGTAGAATCACTCTTTGATTTACCTTTTAAAATAATCCAAATGCTTTATGTGTTTGAACCCCAAGTGGGTTTTCATGATTTCCTTGAAAATCTTATATTTTGTTGTAAAAATGCAAAATGAGTTTGTAAAATGCTCTCCATTTTCAGTGGGAAGTAGTCACGTTGCTCCATTTCTTGAAATATCAAGTGGGTATCTCATATTTTGTAGAAAAAAGGTCATTTTAACCACGGCCTGTCATAATACATAAAATGGCTTTCATTTTTTGTCTCTTGTAGAACATCCTTCATTTTGTTGCCTCCATATCAGATTTTTCATGACAAACCCATATGGGTATTTTTTCAATTTGAAAGCAACTTCAAATTCTGTTAAAAAATGATTCAATTCCATTGCACAGTATGAGCATAATCAAAAGCTTCATTTTTTTCAAAACCTTCTTGTATCTTTCTAATTTCTTCTTTGTATCAACAAATCTAACAACCCAGATGGGTTTTTGGGAAATAGAAAAAGAAAAGCCAAAATGTGGCTTGGCCCTCATTATGTAAACTCGGTCTTCTTGCATTTTTTATTTTCTATCTATTTCTGCTTTTTTATGAAAAAACCCTATTTGGATTTCCTGTAGAATGTATATTTGTTGAATTCTTCCACTGTTAGTAAAAAGCCCACATGGGTTACATGATTTTCTGTAAAGATCTCAGATTTGTTGCTAAATGATGATTTTTTTTGCAAGTTTCATTTCATTTCTCTGTAGAATATAATAATGATGCTCTTATCTGTTGAAACCCCAAGTGGGTCTTCCATATTTGAAAGAAAACTATGATCTTGTTGCAAAAAATGATCCAATGTCATTGTACAATGCGAGCATAACACAAATACTTCACACATTTTTCAATCCCTCATTTTCTCTATGGGTGTATTGTTGTCATGACAACTTTTTCATGTCTTTTTTCCCTTGAAATTGATAGTGTTATTACTTGTGATAAAATATTCAATGGAAGCACTACTTGAGATGCATTCCCTATAATATTGGACTAGGAACCTCCTCCTATTAGCTCATGATCATCACTGTCCCGATATGTTATCTTCCATCTTCAAAACTACATATGGCAGCTTCTCAATCCTTCAGAATTTGATGCTCAACTATGAATACTTGATGACACATAACGCCAAGAGAACTACCACACCTATTGCATGTGAATGTTGTGATGGAGCTCCTTCATTTCTCTTATGAAATAGTCTATGGCCATGGTTTGCATCATTGTTTTTTCTCATTTGTACCTCCAAATGATAAGAATGAAACTTAAAATTTATTTGCTATTAGCAAATACAGTCTTGCACTATCGTTACATGTTTCCCCCATTCACAAGACATTGTTCCACTTCACCATAACTTTCCTTTCTTAGAAAGGCTCTCACCATAGTTCATTGTGCACATAGTGTGTATCATGACCCCTGTGCTACCATGACTGTCCCTATCTTCAATGAGATTTTCATACCTCCATGGTGTTCCATCATCCTTGACTTTTAGCTATCATTGCATGTTCATGCTATCGTTGTGATGACTGTATTTGTTGTCCTATTTTATCATTTGCCTCTTTGATAAATATTCCCTTCTTATAAGGTTTTTTCTCTGGAAACCCTACTCTTGGTTGTGTATGGTGTTTGTACTTTTACTCTTGTAACCAACACTAATGTGGACTGCCCTAACATGTTGTCATTTACCAGAGATCATTGGCACTGTTATTTCCCATCATGAATGTCCTATTGTATGACCCTGTTGATTGGTGGTTGTCTATGCACTAAACCCCATTCATTTGATTGTTAATGGATGTACTTATTCATTATGATAGTGAGCAGGCTTATTACTTATGACTGTCCTAGAACTATCACCAAGAAATACCAATCCACTAGTCTTGCACAACAACTTTTGGACCCCTTTTGGTTGTCCTCATTGAATTTCACATTCATTTGATCAGTATGTGTACAATGATATTGTCTTACACCTCATGGCTATTGACTCATGACACTTGTACCATTGTATTTCTTGTTGTCCCCATGACTTGAAAATTAAATGCACTGCCCCATTTCAAGTAATGGTTGCCACTGTTTTGATTGAATTTGGGAATGCTCCTTAATTATGCTCTAAACTTGTTGTGAATGGATTTTGTTTCATATCCTCTGATGGTCATGCTTATTCCTTTCCTTGTAATATGCTTAGAGGCATCATTTCCAAAGGAAACCATTTGGAAATTGTTCAATCATTCTTTGTAATATGCTTAGAGAATAGTAGACCTTTATGTTATGGCATAGAAATTGTATCTCGATCACATCATATCAAGGTTTTATTGCTTTCATGACTTCTTGTAATGACATAGTTATGATATGCACATATCTATGTCAACTAGAGTTGATGTTTCTTGAATGTCTTTTCCTTTTTCCTTTTTCCTCAAACATCATGCATTGAAGATGATATGGTAGCATTTCTTGTCTAATGTTTGATTGAGAAGGCCTTGAATAAAGCCTTGTGCAACTTGAGATTTTCTCTTGGCATTCCTTTCTTTGACATTGGTGTCATTCACTTATGCATAGGCAACTGGATTTCTGTTGCCTTTCTTTATTACCCCAAAATCCTTTGATCAACCTGTGTTTCCTCATTCATTATTGTTGTCCTAACCTTCATGGTTGTCCTGTAGCATACCTTGTACTATGACCTTGGCTTCCAAAATGAGACATATCCTCAATCATGACTACCCAATTGTCATTTATAACTTGTCTTTACTACCATTTTTTGTATGCAATCATGATCCATATTGGATCATTCATGATAACCAAAACCCTTTCATGAAAGGTCATGAGCATGTCCACTTGTGATGTCCTTGAATTGACATGTAACATACATTTATGATTATTATCCTTATGCATTTGTACCATGACATTGATTCAACCATTGTTCTTGCTTTTGTTACATGTGTAATAAATACACACAATTTCCTCATTGTAACTTTATTGGATAGCCACTTGTGTTCTTGCTTTTGTTACATGTGTAATAAATACACACAATTTCCTCATTGTAACTTTATTGGATAGCCACTTGTCACATATGTGGGTGACCTAATAGCTCACTTTCCTATGTGATGTGTGACTGCCCAATAGGGTTGTGGTGAGAGGGGCTTGATGACAACCTAAAATGCTTCCTCATTGTTTAAAAGATGCATAATTGAACTTGATGCATCTTTGAAGACACTTGATGCATAATTGAACTTGATGCATCTATGAAAGACATATCAGCAGAGTATGTTGCATCTTTTAAATCTAATAATGAAATTTGATCAACTGGTGTGATTCCATATTGATTTAATGCATTGATAAGAGATAAATCTTTGATCAAGTTGCTCAATTTCCTTTTCTTTCA
The DNA here is from genome assembly GCA_007258455.2 of Sequoia sempervirens. NCBI lineage: Eukaryota > Viridiplantae > Streptophyta > Pinopsida > Cupressales > Cupressaceae > Sequoia > Sequoia sempervirens. The sequence goes on from VDFB02327154.1 coordinate 455,805, forward strand.
AAGCATGTTGAGCTCTACCCTTGTGGGAGCCACATTTACCCCACATGTTGTATTTGATCTGATAATGAAACAATAATCATACTTGTCCTAAATCTACACATGAAGCAAACAGTTAGAAATTAAATGCATATGTTTGATGTTTTTGTTTAATGCACTTATGGATTAGTTTATACATGTATAGGTAGGTGTGTATGTAAGGATTGAATCTTTCATTGCTTAGACATTTTCTCTAACATCGTGTTTTCTTTAGATGCAGGGTGCGGAGCACTACAGAGCTGGGAGGGACACAAGTGGTTCAGGGTAGTAGCTACATGACAATAGGCAACTTGTAACTAGTCATTCACATGCAATGACTGGTTCCATTCTTACATGCACATTCTCTTGTTTCATTCTAATTATTCAGGTATGATTTGTTTCATATTTTCATTTGAATAAGAGAGTTATTCCCTTGGATTTTGAGGGACATGTACCTTAATGATTATCAATAAAAGAAATTACATGAATACACGATTCTCTTTCTCATTTTTTGTAATACACCATTGAAAAGACAAAATGTAATTTGATTTACTTTGACAATCACTCCTTCATGCATATTGAAACTTAGCAGTTTTATGGTTTATCTTTAAATGTTTAAACAACATGAAAAGAACAAACACTAGGTTACCTGATTTCAATTGAAAGCTAAAAATCAGGTAGCAATAGCATCTGCTAATGCTTGATTATAGTTTTGGTTAAGCACATTGACAACATTCTTCACATTCTGTCTGATTTTGCTCTTGAAACTCTGTCTGCTTTAATTCAAAGATCGCCAATCTTTGTTCTTCTCAAGTGAAACTGTGCACAATCAATCTATAATCCTTCTAACTCTCACATCATTTATCAAAATGATTTGAATAATTGATTATATATATATCCGCAACTAGAGATTAGAACAACTACATGTTGGCTTTAACAAAATATGAAACGTGTATAAATTTTTGGCCCAATCCATAAACAATTGACAATGCGGACCAAACAATGTTGGCCAAAATAGCATGTCTCAAACATGAAACACCTTAAACAATTATGCCGCAAAGATCTGCAACATGCTATACTCATCTAGTCGGCCTTTTCTATTAGATTCCCTATTTTAGCTTTGACAGTTAACACATATCTTCAATCTAACTTTTGGTATAAGAAAATACTAAGGTGTGGATGGGATTACTAACTAGGGTTGCCATCAATGACAACACCAGATGAATTGTGCAGTGTCTCTTGCCAAAAAAGAGTACCTACAATTGGACGAACTTGGATTCATCCTTTTCGTTATGATTTTCTTGTTGATTGTTCTCCCTATATTACTATATTTCATGTTCTATGATTCAAAACTTCTTTCTAGTTTTATTTTAGAGCTCACATGTCTCTCAATTATATGATAGACAATACTTTACTTTCTTATCTTGTCAATTAAATGGATTAAAATCCACTATTACATGTTTATAGTATGCAATACATTGTATGCTAGACAATACTTTATCTTCTTATGTTACTGAAAAATAGATTAAACTCTATTGTTACATGTTTTTATATGCAACATGTTCACAATTGCATTTTCTACATTTTTTTTCAATAGTTTACCCAAGCTTTGTTACATGTTATTAAGTATGCTATTAGCTTTGTTAACTGTTATCTATTAAATATTTTCCAAAATACATAGAGTTGTATCATGCTTATTTACTTAGAAAAAAATGAGTAGTACATTCGTTGGCATTTAATGCATTTCTTGTAGATTGATTAACAAGTATCCCATCTCCAATGTACATTATTCAATTGCAACACTAAACTTCTTTGATCACACTAGCCACTTGCCTTTGAGAAAAATGCCATCAAAATAAAGTGAAGAATAGCAGTAAGACTAACATAATTTGCATTCAATTATTAATTTTAACATTTACATTTGTAATACTTGCTTGCCCAATGAAATTTGATTGTCTTGCAATAGGTGTACTCTTGATTTTTGTTTCAATAAATTAGGAAAAATATGGGAGCATTATATACTTGGCATTTAGGTGTTGATTGCACTTTTTCCTATTCATTATTTGACAAAACCGAATTGATGGTGAATAGCTTGGTTGTGTGTTTTTGACACTTGATAACTAGAAGTATTGTTTATTTTTACAAGGAGTAACAGTGCAAATGAGTTTTGTGGATCACACATGCATGAAAACGGATACTAGGTGAGTGAATGCATTAATTATGTGTTTATTGCTTGAGTGGATATCAACATATGAGTAAGGCTTCGAAAGAAAAGTGTGCAAGAAGGCCTGATGAGTACAGAAGCGGTGAGTGCATAGTTAATTCATGGAATCTAGCATGAGCACTCAATTTTATTTGTGCTTATAGTTATCTATTTGTTGTTTGTTTAAAAGCTTGTGTTTTTTTAGCTTTGTTCCTTATTCCTATGTTTGTGATACTTGGTTTTTGTTACAATGGCCAATGGGGAATGCTCGTAAAAAAATATTGTGTAGATATATTCTTTTGCAAATTTTATTCATCTTTTTGTGGTTTATGAATAGTGTATTATATGCCATGGACTATGTTCATTTGTCTACTGAATGGCAGGTTTACTATTGAATTGATTGCACTTGCTTTTCAAATAGTTGCTTGGCCACTGACATTGTATTGTTTAAAATATTTTTTCCTTTTCCTATAGTTGGGATTTAAGGACAACAAGCAATACCTCTAGTTAGATTAGGTATCAGAAAGACACAATGAAGCCATTCATTTGTAGTCGACTTTTATAGAATGACAAATATACAAAAGGCCAAGCTTATATCCACAAGCTTTCCGACAAATGATAAATAGAAAAGAATATGAAAAAACAAAATCTAGCATTGGCTTAAGATTTCATGGATTAACCTAAGAATTCATGAATCAACTAATACCTTGTACTATGTAAATTGTGAACAACTACAAATGGAAATTCTTGTGCATGCTTTGATGTCCTACACATGTTGTAAATGTCAAATATGTGCATGCATGGTAAGAATGCAAAGACTGTTACATGTGAACATGTCACAATATAGACTTGGAACAAATTTTTCTATTGATTGATGCATTAAAATACTAGTTTATTGTTGCTATATAGAGCAATATTGTTTTAGATCCATTCCATTGTAGAGACTTACAATACATTAACAATGGCTTGATTGCTTGGAGAGGCACTAGCCTAATAGAAAAACCTAGTAAATTTGGATATAATGACTTATTGTTTGCAAAAATCCATTGTGTAGTTATTTTTCCCTTCAAAATGTCTTATTTTGCTCACAAAGCCGCCACAATTTGGTACAATTTTTTTTCTCATGCTTTTCTCACTAACTCTTTCCTCCACATAAATATATCTCATGTTCTTTGAATTTAAACTTTATGGTGTGTTTTTTTTGTATTTGACATCTTTTTGTGATTTTATGTAGTGTCTGAATGACAGAAGAGATGGAGGAATAGTGTGCAACTAGTGAGTGGCCCGTCTGTTTTTTTATTACACTTTGGAATTTTAGGTGAGTGTTGGGTTTTGTTTGCATATACTATCATTTTCTTATTGTCTATTTAAAATCTTGTGGGTTTTGTAGTTGTTGGTTGCGGTTTTACATGTTCATTATTCTATAATAGTCTAGTGGTTTTCAATGGCTTTTTTGTGTGTTTAAGATACTTGATAGATAAAAGAATTGCTTGTTGTTGGAAGGGCTAACGAGGAAAGCAAGTACATTAAATGACATGTGCTTTGAGAAAGGTCAGCTAGACTATGGGGGCAGAGAGTGTGTTAGTTATCTATTTTTTTCTTGAGTGGCTAGCATGCTGCCAGGAAAGCCTAGAAAGAAAAATGTGTGAGATGTAATGGAAATTTGGTGGGTGCAGAAGAAATGAATGCATAGTCAATTCATGAAATGTGGAGTGAGAGTTGGCTTTTATTTTTTCTTATTCTTGTTTATTTGTTGTTTGTTTAAAAGCTTGTGTGTTTTTAGATTATAGTTTCATTCTTCGATGTGTTGTTTATGTTTATTGTCATTTGTTTATCGTTCATTGAAAACCTTGTGGGTTTTTTAGCAGTCGCTTGCAATTTTGCATGTTCATTATTCTATAAAAGTGCAATGGTTATCAATGGCTTCACTTCGTGTTTTTTGTTGTTAGAAGGCCTAGTGGGGTAAGTGGGTGCATTAAATCATGTCCTTTCTGCAAGGTCTTGTGGACTATGGGGATAATGAATGTGTTAACTATGTGTTTTTTGCTTGAGTGGTTGGAAAGCTAGAAAAGAAAAATGTGTGACATGTGTTGGAGGGTTGGTAGGTGCACAAGCAACAAGTACTCATCAGTTGCATACATGTTTTAGTTCTGTTTGAACTACTATATCCCATGTTGCTATAGGCATACTCAATTCATGGAATTTTAGACGAGTGTTGGGTTTTCTTTCTACTTAATCTCATTTGGTAAAAACGTTGTGGATTTTTTAGCTCTTTGTTGCACTTTTTCATATTCATTATTCTTAAAAACTACACTCGTGGTCAATGGCTTGCCTGTCTATTTATAAAACTTTATATCTTTCTAACTACATATTCAATGAACGCATAGCCAATTCATTAAATCTTAGGAAACTAATGGGTTTTGTTTGTGCTTCTTTTTGTTTCATTATAGTTTTTTAAAAATTCCATGGTTTTTTCCTTTTTTCCTATGTTTTTGCATATTTGCCCACATGGAGTTTGACCATAGAAATTTTTCAACGGGCAAAATTTAGACAAAATGAAACAATTTGCACAACTTTAACACACATATCAACAATTAAACTTTCTTTCAAACAAATCTTCAAAAACATCTCATACTATGACCTTGGACTCTGCTTCAAGAACCAAATGTCTTTGTATCTCTACAGATCTTTGTCTCTACGCCAATTGCAAAAAATGGTTCCTATTACAAGTACAATGCTAACAAAATGCAATCTATGCATGTACACTTAACAAGATCTTGCCCATGTCAATTAGTTTTACACATGTTCTCTATTTGTGTAAGCTTTTCAATTAGGTTTTACCAAATACTCTAAGTTCTTCTACATTCAATTTCTAATACTTCACAATCCAATAACAACTCACATCTATCACATTCTCCAAAACTCAATTCTTATCAAGAAAATGTCTTTTGCCTTTCAAACAATAAAACACATCTTTCTACCTGAACATTTGTCACAAAACTATGAGACCATAATCTTAGGCATTCACCAAAGGCCAAAATTCTTCCTTGTCTAAATTCCTACATGTA
>VDFB02327154.1:461190-494900 GCA_007258455.2 Sequoia sempervirens
TTTCATTATCATTTTTTTCAAAAGATTCTAGGGTTTTTGGCTCTTTGATGCATTTTTACATATGGGTGCATGTGCATTGAATGCATAGCTAATTCATGAAGTCTTAGGCAAATGTTCATTTTTTTTTGCTTATTCTTGTTTGTCTATCGTCTATTAGGAAGCTTCAAATATTTTAAGCTTCTCAATGTGCTTTGCATGATCATTTTTTCATAAAAGTGAAGTGCTAGTGAATGGTTGGGTTGTGTCTTTATGAAACTTGATAGCTCTTTGTATACATAAGTAGTGAACACAAAAATAATTCATAAAACCTTAGGTGAGTGCTTGATTAAGTTTATGCTTATTCTCATTATATTGTCCCCTGTTAAAAACCTTAAAGGTTTTCTAGCTCTTTGTTGCAATTTCACATATGGGACATGTGTAGCATAGTCAACTCATAAATTTTTCACATATAGAGTTCTAGGTTTTGTTTGTGCATGTTCCCATTTGTTTATCATATGTTTAAAAGCTTGTTTGGGTACAAAATTTGAATTCAATGTCTTTAACGTTTTAAAAAAAATTATCACTTTTGTCTATTTTTTTGCAAATTTTATCATGTGTTTCTATCTTAAATTTTAATGAATAATGTACTATATGTTACTTTTATTAACTGTGCACGCCTATAATGCATTAACTATGTATTCCTTGCTTGGGTAGTGATCGCTATGCAAAATTTATTGCATTACTCTTTTTTTTTGTTTACAATTTTTTTCACACGCTTCTATGTTTCCTATTTATGAATATCATATTATGTGTCATGCAATATGCACATTTGTCTAATTTGGCCCATTCATAGGCACCATTGCTTCTAACTGGACCCACATACAAAGATCTATTGCACTACCAATATTTCTCACTTTTGAACAACAAACTAGAAGGTCAAATTCTTGTATCATTCTTTTCTTTTCTTTCCCATGAATTTTAAAGCTTGCAATGTGTGTATAACAAAAAAAACTTTTTTTCCAAACACAAGTTACTTTTGCAACCAGGATAATGCATAATTGCAAATATGTCATATGCAATCCATATCCAATGTTCCACTATGAACATTGATACACTATATAACATGAAATATATTTTATGCTTCCCATTTTTCCATTTATTGCAGCGGCTTTGATATTTATTTCCTTATAAGAAAATTAGCACAATTGAAACACATAATAAATTTTAGAAAATAGTTGTAACTCATTGCAAAGCAACATCATGTTTTGTGCTGATTTTTTTGCATTCTAGTTATCATAGGATTTGTCTGTTTCAATCTAAGTGTAGGACAAAGATCTTTTCCAATAAAAATCAACTTGGATTTTAAACAACAAGCTTTAAGGTCAGAACTATCCTTCCACCTTGTTTACAATGAAATTTAATTCTTCCAATGTATTTCAGAATTATGTATTGGGAGAATTGTAAATAGTGAAGGAGAATACTCTTTGAAGAATCTAACTTCTCATATAGAAAAATAAGCATAATGTATGACATGTCATGTGATTCATAAACATGAAACTATTTTTTTCTTTCTACCAAGTTACTTTTAGGTAACATAATATGTTGGTATTAGTGATAGAAGCCAATCCCAATATCTACTAGACTGTATTTGCTACTAAAATCAAAACTCTTTTACATCGTTCACCATGCACTTGTCCACTGCAAAGAACTAGAATTCACTCATTCTGGATTTGTTGTCTCAATAGACACTAGCATATGAGCAAAGTCTATGAAATTTGAATTCTATCTCTAAATGATTCCAAAAATTTGTTGCAGTGGTCTATTTGGCTTATTTGCTTTCAGGAAAACTTCACAGGCACTCAATGCATTAACCGCATGCAATAGTCGGGAATTAAGCGCATATATTTTTTCCTTGAAAATTATGGTTTCTCTTTTTCCAATGGTTTGAGTAGGTTAATTTTTCATTTTTGTTTAAGTAAAATAGGGAAATAGGGGAACATTATATATTGTAGAAAATATTTAATCGAGGGATGCATGTACTGCAATTTTTGGTGGTGGGTTGGTTGATGCTCAACCAGTCAATGCATGTTTAATGCATTAAATGCAAACCTCGCCATATTTATTGCACAACAACTACAAAAATAAGAATAAAACACTTTCTTAATTTGCATGAAAAATGAAAGACGAACATGGTAAATTTTCCCAAGCATTTCCAATTGGTCTTTGTAACAACGATCAAGCATCATAAACACAAAAACAAGCCACTCACCAATAGTACATTGTGATAGAATAGCAAACATTAGATAACAAATACTTGTAGTTATGAAGTGTCAAAAACACACAGCCAATCCATTAACCACCAATGCACCTTTGCAGTATAACCAAGATGCAAAAGTGCAACCAATAGCTAAAAACCCACAAGCTTTTCAACAAACAATAAACAAATAAACAAACTAGAATGAACACAAACAAATCGCACCAGCCACCTAAGATTCCATAAATTAACTATGCATTCTCCCATTTTACTTAAACAAAATTGAATAGTAGACATTGTAGCATTTAATGCAATAGCTATATATTGATAGACAAGAATGCCATATCCAATGCATATGATACAATTGCAAAGTTGACCTACTCCAACATGCAGTGAACATATAGCTTATTGTCATTTCACACATGAAATCTTAGTGTTGGCTTTTGATTTTTCTTATTCTCATATGTTTATCATTTCTTGGAATGCTTTTGAATACTTAAGCCTTTTGCATCTTTGTTATTATGTAAAATTCCACTATAGGTAAATGGCTTCGATGTGTCTCTGTGATAGTTGACAACTATAACTATTCCTTGTTCTTGTTAAATCCCAACTATAGGGAAAATTCATAAATATTTTAAAAAATACAATCTCATGGGCCAAGCAACTAATTCAAAAGAAAATGCATCAATTGCAATAGTAAACTTTCCATTCACAATAAAAGCACAATTTTTTACATTATACAATTTGATACATTGCGAAGGGTACTATATCACTCATTTTTGTAAACCTAAATCAACGAATGAGGAATCCATTATATTTTTTACAATTAGAAACTTTGGTCACAAACCAATGCCCACTCAAACAATTAACATACAGTTAATGCTTTCAATGCTCACATAGACCAGAAGACCTTGTTGAAACCATTCACTTTTCCTTGTAACACTTTCACTTACCAAGTATCAAAAACAAATAGACAAGCCACTGACCAGTTGCACATGGTACTAATGGATCCTATCTTGTTTAAGCATTCTAGAGTATGTTAGCTACTGAAAACAACAACACATGGCCAAAAAACAAGAAAGATTTTGAACAAAGAATAAACAAACAATAAGAAAAAATTGAGACTCACTTCATATTTCATGAATCAACTGTGTATTTTGTACTTGCATTCATGCCAATTTTGCAACACATACCACATGGTTTTCTTTTAATGCATTTCCAGGTTTATTATTGCAATTGTTGCATTGTTTTCATTTCCAACGCTTGCGATTTTGCGCAGTGCTTGAACGAGGGAGGAGTTGAAGGAATGGTGTGCAACCCATGAGTGGGCCCTCTCTTTGTTTTCCATACTTGAAATCTTAGGTGAGTGCTAGATTTTGTTTGTGTTTATTATCGTTTACTCATTGTTTGTTCGAAAGCTTGTAGGTTTTCTAGCTATTTGTTGCAATTTTGCATACTCATTATTTTGTATTGGTGCAGTGGTTGTCAATGGATTTGTTGTGTGTTTATGATACTTGATAGCTAGAAAAATTGGTTATTGTTGGAAAGGTTAATGGGGCAACTAGGTGCATTAAATTACATGTTCTTTTAACAAGGTCTACTCAACTATGGGGGTAGAGAATGTGTTAATTATGTGTCTTTTGCTTGACTGGCTAGTGCACAGTGAGGAAAACTTGGTAAGAAAAATTTGCAAGATGTGTTGGAGGGTTGGTATGTATAAAAGTAGTGAATGTATAGTTAATTCATGAAATGTGAGGTGAGAGCTGGGTTTTTTTTGTGATTATTCTTGTTTGTTTGTTGTTTTTTAGAAAGCTTGTGTGTTTTTAGCTTTTAGTTTCATTCTTCGATGTTTGTTATTATGTGGTAGTGTACTGTTGGTGAGTGGATTCTTTCTATGTTTATGATGCTTGGTTGGTATTGCAAGGGTTAATAGGGCATGCTTGGTAAAATTTATGATGTTGGTCTATTTTTTTGCAATATATATTATCATTTGTTTATTGTTCATTGAAAAGCCCGTGGGTTTTTTAGCTATTGGTTGTGGTCTTGTAGGTTCATTATTTTGTAAAAGTGCAGTGGTCGTCAATGGTTTCATTGTGTATTTATGATACTTGATAACTGGAAGTATTACTTATTGTTAGAAGGGCTAGGGTCCATGCAATCCTCAATTAAATATTTGGCACTATATATTATGTACCCCTATTTTCCTAATTTACTTAAAAAGGGAAATGAAAAATCAAGTATGTACTCTTATGCATTTGTAAATGGACAAATTTGTTTCAAGTCCATATTTGTTACAATATTCTTATGAGCATTCATTGCTTTATGTCTATGAATTGCATTTAGCATGTCAACCAAGTTATGCTTATCTGTCTAGAATATCTTCGTAATAAGACCACTGTTTACAATTTCACTTAGAGACAAATATTTGCATTCGTGTAGATATAGCGAACTGTTGAATAGGAAAATTGTAGGTCAGATTCTTTGATCATTGTCCCTCTCTCTCTCCAATGAAACATTTTGATAACTATGTAGAATATCAAGTCCCCTCTACTATACATATATGCAAAGTGCTAAAGATTCCATACTCAAAATGAAAATGAGATACAAGAATATAGAAATAATAGACATTTATAACTATGAATAAGCAATAAGCACATCCAAATTAAATGTTTTAAACTGTTTATTTCATTCTTGACAACTACTGTCGAGCAATCAATTTTAGGTACTTATACACATAATTTTCTATAAGTATATATATATAATGGAATATGTATGTATAAAAATACAAATCTCCATTAGATCTATATAATAATGCCCTTCTTTCAGGGAAGTGTTGTGTGCAACTATTCAAAATAATTATCAAGAGTACAAAGACTGCTATGACAAGCCACTGAGAACACTGTTGAAGAAAATTAATGCATTGAGTTTGAATGAGTTGAACCAAACAAAAAATAGGAATTCATATTGGGTTCTACACTCACATTAAAACCCTTCATTGTATTCAAGATTTTTGTTTGAGTTCCACTTATTCTAATTGGTGTATTTGGCTTTTGGAAAAACATGTTTTCTACTCAATGGCTATTGAACTTCCTCTACATATGCACATGTACTTGGACAATGATATCAGAAAGAAAGTAGTTGCACTTTGGAAAACTAGCCAAATTCCTATTATACTTTATACTGTTTCATCATGTAAACCCTAGGAAGATGCATTACTATAAACAAATGTTAAGCATATATGACCAACACATAGTCCAATGTACTATATAATTGTATACAATTGCTTTGCAAACAAATAATGGAGCAAAAAAAAGACTAGCACAACAAAAACAACACATGGAAAAGGACACAAGAAAATGGTAAACAACTTATTTTATTAACCTATTATATGCATGCCTCCATCATCTACATATAAGATCTACATTTTTCTTCATTGTTTTAGGACAAAACTGAACAAGCCAATATCAATCGAAGACTTAAATGCTAAAAAATCTGGTGACACATTTGAAGGTGACATTCTTGTTGTCTACAAGACAACATTTGACAAAAACAATCCAACAAACTAGATACTGTGTGCATATCTCATAGACCTCAAAGAAGAGATGAACATTACACTAAATATTAGTGGAAACCTTATCCAACAACATTCATAGCACAAGATAATTCCAAGAATAGATTTCTCAATACTGGGTTTCCAAATTACACATAAAACACTTGATGACAAAGGGGACTGTGGTTGAATATTAATATTGATAGACACTAGCACAGTTGAAAGCATGCCCCAATTTTGTAAAAACTATTACTTCATTCCAGATACAACTATAAGCTAGTTAGTATGAACCATAGATCAAAATCCAACTGGAACAATAGGTGCTTTAGTTGTTGGTGCTAATAGAGTTGGTATCCAATGTGCTTCTGATATTAAAGATGGCAGAGAAGAATCCGACAGAGCATAGGTACTAATCTCTAGATACCATATGCCACTAATCCATTTTAACTCATTTCTATATCATTTTTTCCTCTACTAATTTTTGTTGTGACAATAACTAAGTTTCTTTTTGCTATGCAGCTGCAACTGCATTCATCCCATGAACAACAATACTTGCAAATAATGCATCAACTTTTCAAGAACAAAACTCCAAGAATTCTTTTCAAAAATATCATAAAAACCACAGATGAAAAAAACATGTTCCACACAAGCTAGTCAACATTTATTTGCAAATTGAACAACAAAAGAACAATGGAAAAGCTAAGTGCATTGATGCAATCAACATTTGTGGTAAATTTTGAAATATCTTGTTGCTTTCTTAAACAATTTATGTCATATAAATGCTTTTAACAATATCTGTTTACATGTTTAAGGTTTTAGGGACATTAAGGCACCAAACCCACTTTCAAATCCATTTGAAGATTTCTGCCTAATATACAATTACAGGTTCTACAGTTATGGAATGCTACAAGAGAACGGTGATCACTGCAACCAATGTGACATGCCAGTCAGTTACATATACTTACTCCATCCTCAAACTATCACCATAACAAATGACAAGAAAAAAATCCATTGTTCAATTGAAAAATGTGTCATGCAATGACTCCTACCCACCTTCCAAAACATGAAATACGAAGACTATGTCAATGACAAGTCAACAATTGTGTTTGCACTATGAGACTTTGTTGTCAAAGGCCACTTCAAGCTCAACCAAAACAATGTCATCACAAAAGCTATTTTCCTAATTGAATGAACATCATATGAGCTACAACAAGGTACAACACAATACTAATACAAATAGTTGTTTTTGTCCTCAATTTACAAAAAATGTTTTAAATTACCTACAACAATGGCTGGGGTACTAATTCTATCAATTGTATTGTACATGAGGAACAAACACAAGAACTTGCAAACCAAACTGATAATGGCACCAAGTGGCACATCCCTTTTATGTTATGCTTATGTTCCTGACTGTTTAGCATGTATGACAATATTTCATGTTATATGGATGAAAACTTTTAGCATCTCTCACATTATTGTCAACATGTTTTCTCTTATATGTTACACATTGCTTACTTTTTTTCTTTGTCACTTCACAAACCTTAAAATCCAGTAATATAGTTTCTAAATATAGACATAATATGGCTTAATGTACTATTGCAATTTTTGCATTCCAATTTCAGATACTTCATTTCCAAATTGACTTTAATTGCTTTCACTTGTACAAAAAAAACTAAATCATTCATTTGTTAAAGTAAATTAAGAAACTAGGACATCATTGTGTATTCTGCAAAATACATAATCAGTACATGCAAATTTTGGGGACTTTAACGGTGGGGTTATGGGTACTGAAACAACAAACACATGTTAAACCCATTAAATGCAAATTATGTGAGATGTGTTAGAGAGCTACTATGTATTTAAGCAGTGGATGCATACTTAATTCATGAAATCTTAGACAAATGATAGGTTTTCTTTATGCTTATTACCATATGTTTCTTGGTTTTTGAAAATCCTGTGTGTTTTTAAACTCTTGGTTGCACTGTTGCATGTTTTTTTTCTATAAAAGTGCAGTACACATGACTGGCTTGACTGACTACTTATGAAACTTGATAACTAGAAATATTGCTTCTTATTAAAAGTGCTAACGGGGCAAGTGGTACAGTAAATTGCATATGCTTCAAATAATGCCATCTAGATTCTGGGAACACTAAATGCAAACAGAACCAGTGAATGCATAATCAATTCATGAAATATGAAGTGACTATTGGGTTTTATTTGTGCTTATTCTTGTGTGCATTTTGCTTCTTAAAAAGCTTATATTTTTTTACATGTGCTATAGAGCTACTGGGTATTTAAGAAGTGAATGCATACTTAATTCATGAAATCTTAGACAAGTGTTGGGTTTTGTTTATGCTTATTATCATACATGTTCATTTTTTTTTTTAAATATTATGTGTTTTTAAACTCTTGGTTGCGCTTTTGCATGTTCATTCTTCTGTAAAAGTGTAGTACGCATGACTGGCTCGACTATCTACCTATGATACTTGATAACTAGAAATATTGCTTCTTGTTAAAAGTGCTAACGAGACAAGTGGATATAGTAAATTACATATGCTTCAAACAATGTCGTCTAGATTTTGGGAATGGTAAATGCATATAGAACCAGTGAATGCATAATCAATTAATGAAATATGAAGCAAGTATTGGGTTTTATTTTTGCTTATTCTTGTCTACTTTTTGCTTCTTAAAAATCTTATATGTTTTTAGCTTTTTTCACCTATTTTTTCCTCACTTTTAAAATTGTTTCCCTGATTCAGGTTTATGCATAACATATTATATCAATGGTGTACTATTTGTCATGGACTATGCTCATTTGTTCAATTTTGTCATATGCCCTTACAATTCATTTTCTTATGACCAAAGTAGCAAAAATATAAATAGATGATAAATTTTGCAAATACCTATGATGCATCATACAACAATCAATGCATAGTTAATACATTGAATACTATGCCAATAATAGCACAATTGTTATGTTTTATAAGCCTAGAGTTACACAAATCCTCTAATAGTTTCATACTCATATCCACTCCAGGGAATGCCTATTTTGCAATCTCATTAATGTCCTACACAAAATATTCAATATGAATTGCATATCACATAATTGTAATTGCACACATGTCTTACATATGCACTCTAAACACTTGCTATGTTCACAAATAAAATAGTCTAAATGAATTTAGTTTACAAATACAAAAAAAATACACATATGGCTAAAAATTTCAAAAATATTACACCAAATTGAACATAATAATTATACTAGTTAAAAAGACACTATACTACTCAAATTTTAATTTGTTGCTATTATTTACATTTTATATGTTTACTACTTTAAACAAAATAAAATACTTTTATATTTTAAATATCTTCATTTTCTCAAATGCTTCTCAATTACTAGTCTCTTACTTATACATCTATTTTACATATCTTCAAAAATAAATAATTCAAAATACTTTTAGAAAGTCTAATTTAGTTTATAAATATAAAAAATAATAATTATAATTTACAATACTTTAATATTTTTAATATGTCCATTTTCTAGAATGCTTTTAGACTTTGGACTTGTCACTAATATTTTCATCTTTTGTATCTTCCATAAAAAATATTATCTTTACAAATAAATATGTTTACTATATATACTTTTGTACTAAAATTCACTCATATTCTTTAACAAGCTCAGTAAAAACCTCCGCCATTGCTTCTAAAATCATATTCTTTCCAATTCCATTCTTCGTGCATTTATGCATTCAATACAACAATCTAACTAAAAAATTATCAAGTTGTAACCTATTTTTCTAAATAACTAGTAATAACTTAATTCACAGGAAAATTGGTATTTTTTAAACCTCTTGGCACATACCAACCACTTATTTACTAAAATATTTAGTACTAGTAAATATTTTTAACAAGCACAATCTACATTTATTAATTGTGCTAATTACTATTACAAATTATTTAATTTATATGCAAAACAACATTGATATTAATATTTCTAAGCTATTCAATTTTCTTCTTTGCATTTAATACAAAACTCCAAAAAACAATTCACTAGGAGGTAGGAACACGATGCACTGCGTCACTTGTTTAAATATGTTTTACTTGAATTTTTAACAGTAATATGGTGGGGAATTTTTTTCATATTAGATAATTAATGTTTGCTCTTTAATTTGATATAATTCATTGAAGGATAATTATGATTGTAGAGATTTTCTTATATTCCATTGAGTTTTGTAAGAAATATTTGTATTATGGTTAAGTTTTATAAGATAAATATTTGTAATTAAAATTTGAATTTATAATTTTTTAAAGTTTTAATTTTTTATGACAAATCTTGTATATTGAATATTTATAATGTTTTGAATTTACATCTTTTTCAAATTTTTGATAATTATGAAAAATTCATTTTTAATGTCTTTGCGAACATTAAACTTATTTATTCCAAAAAAGAATACAATCTACTTTTATAATCTTTATTATTTTCTAATAATAAACTATGAAATGTGATTTAACAATGATTTAAAAAAATCTACAAATTTTACTAAAAAATAAAACAAAATCATTCAGTCAACTAAACTAAACTAAAAACTATCAACATTTAATAAAAAAAGCTTACAAAAGAAGAATTAAATAATTTTATATTTTCATAATATAACTAATATACTACTTTTAATGTCAAAAAAATGTAAATGAATATTATTTTTACTAAATAATTTCTTCTTTTAAACATTATAAAGTAAAACAAGATGTTGTATATCCTATGCCCATCAATCTTGCGAAATAAGTAGGTAGCAAAAAATCAATAAAATCCTTACAAAAATGGTATGTGGGAGTATGCATTCTTAATAGACCACCTAATGATAATAGAAAATAAAAATAAATGGTAAGTCTCAAAAAGAGGTAGGAACTTGGAAATTGGATATTTATAGCATTATTAAGTGTGTTCTATGAATAGTAAGTTATAAGATTCAAAACATGGAGGTGATAAGAACTTCTTAAACTATGGACATGTTGATAGAAGTTAATAAGTTAGAGTAATTATCAATTAAATTTTAATGTTCAAAGAGAGCATGTTGTATGCATGTTTCATTTAAAAGTTAAAATCAATATTTTAATTAAATATCTAGTGTGATCCAAGGTCTAGAGTGATTCCTATTCAACAACTCTTTAGATGTGGATCTAGATGAAGTTATGGACATATATGTAGAAGCATTTGAAACAAAATAGAGAGAAGACCTCGAGAGATAAAATTGAACAATAAAGGTATTATTATTTATCTATCATTTTAGAAAGGTGTATGAATACTATCTTCTAGTTTGGTTGCTAATCTATCTTTTTGTCTACCTATTTGCTAAGATAAATTTACACACACACACAATTTATCTAGATTTGTTCCATGAAGTTTGAAATTCATGCAAGGAAGTTGAACATTCCATGTGTGACTCTCTGTCTCCCAATGGTTGAGTGGCACAAATTTTAACTATTTTTTGGTAAATGATGGCATACTATGAACCTTAGGGGTGACACTTGGATCACTACAAGGCACGAGACTGCCACTTGGGCGCCTACAATAACTCCACTATTTGATGGCCTTAGTATGATGTTTATAATGTCATAGTTAAGAAATGTGTGAATTGGACTTTGTAGTTTATCTTGGAGGTGTATCTAACCTTGTTATTTAGCCATGTAAGAAACCATAGTTTTTGGATGAAGTATAGTTTCCATAGAAGTGTTTGATCTCTAGAAGAGTGCTTTATCCCACTATTGAAGTAAGTGTGGCATTTTCTAGAGATGAATGGATGATATTTGTATTACTTTGAGCATCTATAGGGTACTATAGTCTACCAAAAACTCAAGGAATATCCCCAAAATTATTACAATCCATGAGAATGGCCTAAGTGTTTTTGTAGTTAACATTATTGACTAATCTTTTGGATTAACTGTTCCTCCTTATGAAACAATAATCCTATTTACATTGAGTCTAGAAAGAAGGTGCATATCTCTGAATCCTATTTTCTTCTTGATGAACCATTTGACATGTTGTGGGAGTTGACCCTTTTCAACAACTTTGTATATAAGAATATAATAATTTTGTATAAGTGAGGTTTCTAAAATTTGATTTGTCTTTGGTACAAATGGTTGATCTTTAGTTGTAAGTGTGTGATTTTCTCATGTTGTAACTAGAATGTTGGGGTATGTTTCATTGATTCCTTATGAGGGATTGATTGTATCATACTTTATTTTTTGCCACATAAGAAAAGTATTTTGAGCATGGCACTAAATGTTGGAGTGGCTACTATTGCATGCACTTGGATTAGATGATTCAAACTTATCTAAAGTAAGTGTACACTAGCATGTAGATTGTTTTCCAATTATCCTCAAACATAGTAATTTCTAAGCTCACTTGAAATCTAGGAGAATCAAGTACCAAAATATTTAATTACTAATGGCCAATGAAATTTACCCATTCAAGGAATTATTTAAATTATTTGACCATAGATCTAGCTCATGAATGTTTCTATGATCGTATTATTAATTGACATGTATACCTCTTCTTGTGTTTATTTAGCTATTTTGTCAAGATGACTCAATAGGTAGTTTTACGGTCCTTGTGGTTTGATTCTAATGCTCAAACACTTCGATGATGGCATTTGATAGATCATGTAAGAAAATGATGAACCAATTTGATATTGGTGTAATTATTGTTGAATCAATGGTCCTACTATGGATGATTACAATTTCTCAAGGATTTGGATCACTATAATTTAATGTTGGGAGGAGGTGTGTATGTTTACCCTATTTTTAGGGATTTTAAAGTGATATCTACATTGCAAATCCTTATTTATAGTATTTAGTTATATATGTGTATATGGTAAAATAGATGCATTTGCCTTGATAGATGTAAGTGAGAAAAGTTGGACACCCATGTGTGGTAGGTATATATTTATTTAATATTATTCTTTGGATTAAATAATTTTTGGTTGCATAAAGACATGAAATGAGAAAAGGAAGATGAAGAGTCATGCATAGTAAATGGAACCTTTATGGAGTATTTAGGAGTTATAAGTTAACATCTTCTTGCATAATGGTGTGGATTGCATACTTATGAGTAATTTTGATTATTCTATCTGATATTTTCTTCACAAATATGGGTGTTGGATTTTTGCTTGTGATAGTGAAGCCTCTAGTCTAGGCTCAAGGTTTTTACCACTAGTTTTCCAAACCATTTATGGTTTTTAACTTTTATTTTTTCTATATATCAAAGGCATGGGATAGAGGTTTTATTGAGATATTGTAGGTGAAGTAATTTTATGCTACCAAAATATTGTCTCATTAAAGAATTGGATAAATTATATTATGTAACAATGCTTATCCAATTAATAAGAACTCAATGATTTCTTTGGTGGTGGATTTGTTTTTGAAGAGGGTAAATTATGGTGTTATGAATTTCATGTGAGATTTTTTATTTTAATTTATTATTAATCATAGACTACTTTAATTAGTATTTTATATTTGTTCACTCTTTGTATATTCTTTCACTATAATAGCTTACCCTATTTCTCAATACTAGTTGCCTCTTATAGAGATGTGTGAAGCTTCCTTATACATGAGAGAAAATTATAGAAATACTCATGAGTCCTTCAGCAGTGTATTCCAAGACATCAATTTCCATATCTCGCAAGGTGGACTGAAACCAAAGTTTGTGCAACTTTTCAGGGAATTGAATCCTAGGGCCCAAATGGAAAAAAAAATATTTAAAGATGGCACCTAGCTTCATTTGGATCATCCAATTTAATTTGAGCAATTTGAGGTTAGGAGGAAAACTCTTGCTTCTCACTCTGCAATTCTACGCAGGGATTGCAAGGTGGACTGAAACCAAAGTTTGTGCAACTTTCAGGTTATAGCAAATATAAGGAGTGATTGATTGATCAATTGGAGTATCATAGTTTGAGGGTTTCAGCATACATACTATCACTGTTTGGCAGATCGTATCATTCCTTGATTGTTCTCATCCAATATTCATCATCATAGAGATTTGGCAGTAGTTGTGGAGATGGTATTAGACAAAATTCAGCTCTGTGGGGAGCAGCAAAAGCTAATTGTCTCTGCCCTCGGTCCCCAACAAGGGGATGTAGCTGCTGTGAAGGCCTACGTGGAAGCTTAATTGCCTGAGCGCCGCATCCTTGCGTCATTCAAGGGCTGTCACTCCCAATTCAGTTGTGCATTTCTGATTTATACCTTGGTTGTTTCGCTGAAGGAGCAGATCTGAGTGTAGTTATTGGCAATTCAGGACATGTAGCAGGGTTGCATCATTCGCTGCCCATAGTATCGTTCATTGGAAGAGGTGGGAGAACATCTTCCTTACGGGATGGTAAAACAGAACGTGGAAACTCAGACTGAGCAGGCAAAGCGATCACGGGTTTAGAGTAATCTGCTCACGGGTTATAACATGTGTATCTAGCTTTCCATATCTCAATTCTTCCTCTATGTCATCAAATTCAAATGTCTCAGGCAAAGTGATTGAATGAAATGGGGCAGTAGCAGCTCCAGGTATCATGAATGCTCTCTTCGTTTTTGAACCCGCGTCAAATGTAGAGGGCAGCGCAGAAACATTTGGAGGCTGCGGAGTCAAATCTTAAGGTTGCGAGGGAGAAACCAGAGACTGCGTATGGTCTCCAATAGGCAGCGAACTGGCACATGTAAAGGAGGCGTGGAAGCAGTCAAAGGCTGCGATAAAGTATTTGAAGGCAGCGTTTGGACATTAAGAGGCGGGACATCAACAGTTAGAGGCTGAGATTTCAAATGTACTAGTTACATCAAACAATTCTACATTTTTCTTTTACTATGGATCTATGTATAGCTTCACATGGTCAACGAAATCAACACATGCAATTTCATCAGCATGTTCAAACAGGGTGGTTTTGGTTCTTTTATGATATCTCCAAGGAAGTCAAATCCAAGTTGTGAACGGGCAGGGTGGTTTGTCGTCAAAATACAGCAGTATATTTTTGTAATTTTGTACATGGGCTTTTAGTTGGAATTATACATTTGGGAATGCAGGCTTAGCATATGGGTCTGGGGTTGTTTCTGTAAGCTGGATATGTCCCTTGGTTCTTCATGTATGGACATTTTGTAATGGTAGACATAGCTTTGTGATAGAATAGTTTTCATATGGGCAAGGGGTCCATGCAAATTATAAGAATCCTATATACTTTGGCTATCGTTCTGTAAATTTCACATATATTATTATAATTTTGCTTTATAAAAAAAAAAATGGAAAATTTAAATAATATTTAATAGTGTGGCTATGGATGGTATGACATACTAAAAGCTTTGATATCACTAGTTTGAAGCCCAAGCTTAGAATCTCAATGGAGAAATATCTAGATGTGGATATAGATGAAATTGTAGGCGTATGAAAAATCTCGTGAGATAGAATGTAAAGAAAATAAAAAGAATTGAATAGCAAACATATTATCTATTAAATTGCCTAGGGATATGAGGATCTCTAAACTCTGGATTGAAGGTGATTCGTTAAACATTGTGAATTTCCTTAAGGAAAGGTCTCCTCCCTCATGGTCTATTAATAATTTTATTTCAGATGCCATTTCTTTATACATGGTGAATTTGATGAAATTTACATCTCTCATGCCTATAGAGAGGCTAATGCAGTGGTTGATTGGCTGGCTAATTATGGTGTGTCATCGGCTAGATCATGGGGGAAGGATGACGTCCTTCGCATTGATTTAAGGAGACTTATTCTTAATGAACTTCATTAATTTAATGCCCACTTCCTTGGTTTTGGGTTTGCGTGGGTATCATGAAGTTTGATGCTTGATTAGACTTCTCGCACATCTGATGCTCATTGGTAATTGTGACCTTCTTCAGTTGAGTTGTCTAAGCATCTTCTTCATTATTTCCTTACGTACTACCCTTGATAGCCTCATACGCTTTTTGGGCGGTTTAATGTCTATTTCCCTTGGTTTGTTCTAGTTGTGCTTTCTTTCTACAAACAATTCGATGATGGGCGGATATAGGTGTTGAACGGAGCTGTTTTCTTGTAAGGAAACTAGAGCCAATGCCAGAGTTTGGGAAATCTTGCAAAGTGGTGGTGTTACTCCTTTCATGGAGAGACTAAAAGGTTTTAAATCCTTGGTTTCCAAGGAGTTTGTTGATGCTTTGCATGGCCGTGTGGTGAGTATGTTTGGTAGGGATACTACCATTAACGAAGAGTATATTGCTGAGGTCACAGGTTTGTCTATGGAAGGCAGAAAATTCTACAAGGACAAGAAAATTTTACAGTCTACCAGACAAAATTTCCTTCGTGATAGGGAAAGGGCTAAAATGGTTCGTTTGGACTATGGGGGCTATGATAGAACCAAGATTAAACCTATTTGGCAAGAGGTTGCAGTGGCGCTGATGCGTTACTTCGCTCTTAATGGCAGATTTACAGTGCTCTATGGACATCACTTTGTGTTGCTCAACCACTTCTGCCATGGTAAGTTGGTGTCTTTCCCTTTTTACCTGTTGATGTCTCTGGAAGAGGGTATTGTGAATTACAGAAAAAACCCTAGGAATCCCTTTTTGCATGAAGGTTTAATGTTGCTTATTGTTGAGTTTATTAAAGCTAATTGCATTATTAGAACCCCTCGATCCCATGTTTGTAAGAAGAAGGGGAAGGCAAGTGTGAAATGTAGGATTGAAGAAATACAAGAGTCAGATGGTACAAAGTTAGAGGAAGAGTCGAAGGGCTGGTTTGATGGCTATGCCACTGATTTGGACTACACTCCTTCGATGGGTGGTGTTAATCCCTCAACCTCCAAAGCTACTCCGCATGCTAAACAAAAATTGAAGGTTTTAGAGGGTGTCATTGAGGGTTTTGTTGGTAATAGGCCTAAGGGTCGTGCTAAGGTGGTGGATGTTAATATTCAAGAGATGTCAGGGAATATTCAGGGTGTGAATTCTAGTATTGGTGGGTCCCCTGTTGCTAGTAAGAGGAATTCGGTGGTCAATCTTGAAGACTCTACTCAGGGGTCGAGGCTTCTAAGGATTGGGGGAAGGCCAAGCTTATTTCTAAGGATATGCAAAGGGAGGAACCTCCGGTTGGATCGCACCAGGGCAGGGGTGTGTTTTGGGGGGCGATGAATTGTTCTCAGGCGTCAGGTCTGGTTAAAGAAGGGGTTGATATCTCGTTTAATTTTCTCATGTGGCTCATTCAAGAGATGCAGGACCTCCATAACAAGCATGATACCATTGCCATGCGTAACATTTCCCCTCTTTGTAGTCTTAAGGAGTAGGAGTCTATTTTTGGGCTTACTAGATCTTTGAACGCCAATGTCAATTGTATGGTGGATAAGCTGGCTGCCCTAAAGAATGATTATGGTCCAAGATTGACTTTGCTATAAAGGCAGAACAAGAAACTTTGTAGGGTGGACACGCTTATTAACATCAGTAGAGAGAAGTTGGAGGCTTTGGCTGAGGGTATGGTTTTCCTCAATCAGAAGGCGAAAGAGCTGACCGGGAAGGGACTGCTTGATGACCAGGAGAACTTGGTTCTTGGGGAGGGAACTGGGATGGACATGCATTCTACTAATTTGGTTGTTGGGC
This sequence comes from Sequoia sempervirens, assembly GCA_007258455.2. Classification (NCBI taxonomy): domain Eukaryota; kingdom Viridiplantae; phylum Streptophyta; class Pinopsida; order Cupressales; family Cupressaceae; genus Sequoia; species Sequoia sempervirens. The sequence goes on from VDFB02327154.1 coordinate 478,581, forward strand.
CGAGTGTGCATACTAGCAGAAAAACAAAGAAAGGTAAGAAGGACCATGCTCATGATGTTGAAGAAATAATGGATATACATGATAGGTTGGTGGCCAAGGATTTGGAGGCGGCTAAAATGCTTAAATAATTGCTCTAATGACGACATGGCATGTCTTTCTATTTTTAAGTTTTTGGTTGTTTTGGACTACTGATGGTGTGCTAATGGATTATTAATTATCTAGTTTTTTTGTTGCTTCTGGGTGGGCAGTCATTTTTCTTATCTTTATTGCCACTATCTTTTATGTTCAGGGTTTCAAGCACCCTTAAAAACTTAATCAAAAACATATTATCTATCATTATATAAATGATACACTCTTGAGAAAGGTGTATGATTAATATTTTTAGTATAATTTGTGATCTATCTATCTATCCACCTATATTCCAAACTATATATATGTACATATATAATTTATATAGATTTATGTTGTGAAGGTTGAGAGTTGTGTATGGAAGTTGAATCATTCCACATGTGACTCTTCATCTCCTAAAGCTTGAGTAGCATGGAATTGAACCATTTTCTAGTTTCATGATGTGCTAGTAGATGGCTTGGTATGGTACAAATCTAAGGGGTTCCATATGGGTCATCATAAGCCTTAGGTGTGCCACCTAGTCACCATGGTGATTACATTGTCTAATGACTTCAATGTGATTCTCAAAATGACACAAAAATAATATATGTACAAATTGAACTTTGTGGTTTCCCCTAGAGGTGTGTCTAATCTTACTAAAAACATGGTAGAAATTAGATCACATTTGGATGAAGTATGATTATTTTTGGAGTTTATGTAACACTAATCAGAGATGGATGAATAGTTTGTATATTACTATGAGCATCTAGAAGGTGCTATAATGTATCACATGCCATAATAATATTCCCATAGTTACCATAACCCATGAGAATAGCTTGGGTGTTACTTTACATATTGCTATTATTGAATCCTCCTATATCATTGTGTGGGAAGGATAATCTAGAGAAAAGGGCACAACCTAGATGTGCTAAAAAGTTATTTTGTTAATTACAAAAGTGGTCTCAAGGGAAGAAAAAATCTAAAATGGAGAGCTATAGGAGATGAGCCTATAGAAAATTACAAGGAATTAGTAGTGATAAAAAAAGCATAGGAGATAAAATAAATTGAATGGAGCATGCTAAAGGGAGTTGTGGGAGGTTTATCAACACAAATTTGAAGAAAACATTTCCTAGATAAGAAACACATACTAACCATGAACTTGAATTCTAACATTTTGTAATATGTTGTATTGGCATGATTTTTTTTTGTAGGAAAAAAAAAATGAATACAATTTATGTCTTCAAGGTACCAAGTAAAAGAAAACCAAAGCTAAAATTTATTAGAATTCACTTTTAGTGGGTTGAATTGTATTCATAGATGAACATATTAAATAGGTTCATATAACATGTTGCAAAGAAGGGCCTTGTGACACTCACATGTGATCTAGTGAAATATTTATATAACAACTAAAGAACACACAATTGCTACCAAATCCTTGAGGAAAAAATGTGTAAAAAACAAATTTACATAAAACTTGTGCTTAATTTGTTGAAATATTTATATAACATTCTGCATATTTTCTCATCATTCTTGAGCCAAATTTTACCTTCATATTAAAATTTGAATGTATATGGAGGTTAATTTATTTGTAATTGTACTAGTGTACTTCTTTCCACTGGGGCATCCAAAAAATTAGAATTTTTTTGAATTTTGATCGTGGCAAGTTTATTCTTTGAACCAACACAACAAGTACATTGCTTCAAAGAGGGGAAAAATGTAGACACGTGAAATTAGCATTATGCATATGCATCTGCTCATTCATAAATCAAATTCACATTAATCCATTCAGTAGGCAAATAAGGTTCATTATCCATTTAAATTAAATAAATTAACTTTATTTGATTTAAGCCTACCATTACCTCATTTAAATACATCAAATCCTAACATTTCATTAATCCACCTTTATCTTGCATCATCCCTTTTGATTTAAATAAATCAAATATTTGAGTCAAATTGGTCAAACATCCTAATCATCATTAAACTAATCTAACCATGATTAAATGCTAATCCTAACCACTTGCATTCTCTAGATTATGCCACTTGCACAAATAAATCAATTTATTGATTTATTAAAACCCTCATTTTCACTCAACATGGCATTTATGAGGAATATTCCCTCAAGTTTAAAAAACATGACAAGTTGACTTGTCCCTCCAACATTGCATTTATTTCTCATTTTCATGTCCCCTTCCAAAGGTCAAACTCAACATTCATTGCACAAATTCAAATTCAAATTTCCCCCTCTTGGACACATTTCTCAAATCTTGCACATGCATCAACCACTCACATGATGACAAGTGGCCTCTTTTCATTGGCCTATTTTTTAGTCCCACATTGGTCCCTCTTCAACACTCAGCATTTGAAAATCTACAAATAGAGGCTTCATCCTCAAGCAAATCCTCCACAACTTGATGCAAGGTCATTCTCTTAAACTAAGAATTGATTTTGTCCTTTGATCATCTTAGCATTCCATATCATGTTCATATCAATTTCATCATTCAAGCTTAAGCAAGGATTGGGAAAGGGCCTCTTTCCATAGAAGCACCAATCCAATATGAGATAGAATGGACATCATGTTTTTTATGTGCTTTTGTTTTAGTCATCTTGTTATTTGTTTGCATTTTAAAACATGATTGGATTATTTCATATGGATGTTGTTATTTGCTTTGTTTTAAACTAACATGCTAATGTGTGTTGTTTGTTTTGAGCAAAATGTAGATTTCACCATCTACATTTGGCACTAGAAGGATGGTTGGAAATCATAAATTCTAACATTTTCTCAAAATTTCTGCATTTTCTTGACACACAGGAAATTCCAACGCGGGCTCATCAGCGTCACTATTTTCACGTAGTGGGCTCATCAGCGTCGTTGTTTTAGCACCGCAGGCTTGTCAGCGTCACTATTTTAGCACCGCTAGACTCATCCCGTAAAAAATTTCAAATTTTAAACTACGCTGCTAGACTCGCCGATCTGCACAAGTTTTCAAAAATTTTAAAACTCTGACGCTTTCAAGAACTGCGACGCTAGGCGAAAAGAGCAATGCAATCGTGCTCTTTGTCCCGACACAGAGCGTCGTTGACTGGTAAACAGTGTTGTAAGAGCATCGCTGGAAGAAAAAATAGCGACGCCTTCACGAGTTGTGATGCTGGAAGACAGAAAAAGGGAGAACTTAATTTTTTAGCACGTGCTTTTGGTTCATGATTTATTTATCTACTATTTTTTGTTTTTTTTAACTTCTGCGTTTTTCCAAAATCTGATTGTTTTTCCACTTTGTAGGTTGGAAGCCAAACACAAAGGAAGGAGAAGCATGGAGATGATATTGGGTCTAATCAAAGTGTTTTTTAACACTTCTTCAAGAATTTTTCATCTTTTTCTTTCTGTAGAACACTAGCTTTCATTTGGGTTTAAAAAGGATTCTTTTTGTTTATTTCTTGCAAAAAGTTTAAAAAGAATCTTAGGATCAACAACTTACTAGATTTCGTTTATGGATTAAACAATTGAACAAATGTCTTTCACTTGTGATTTGGTGCTCTAAAATGAACTCACATATTGCTTTGAGGATCTAAAAAGAACAAGTGTAGTTGTGTTTTTCGTGAGGGCTTACTTAGACTAAAGTCATTAGAAAAGGATGTATGCACTTCTCTCATGTTTTATAGCGATCTTGAGAATCAAAAGGTCTTTTCTATGACTTTGGGTTAAGATAAAGCAATCCCCTCCACACTTCGATTTGGGCTTAAAATTGAACAAACTATTGTGCGAGTGTGAGTGGAGACTTTGTTGCGTACATTCTATCTCCTTTTTGCCAACAAGGATTGATTGAATTATGAATATTGTTCTTCATTTTCTTTTTTTATCCTAGAGGGCCTGCCTTGGGGAAAAAGTACTCACCCAAGGGAACGACTCAACTGGTAACACTTTAAAGCCAAGAGTATTTCCAGCCAGGATATAAACGTGGATATTGGAAGAAATGCCAATATCACGCGGTTGACTTCGACAAGATGGATTCAAAAGGGGACTCTTGCCACATTGGGTCAACTCCTACGAACGGAAAGTCCTTACTAAAACCCATGTGCTAGAATTTGCCAAAATCCTTTATCTATTTGTTGGTGCAAGAACGGTCGTTCTGAAGCCACCCCACATTTTTACGTTCTTCTAGTAGAGATGGAAAGCATGCCATGGGAGTTTCATGAGTGTTGATGCTTGGCTGCCCCGTATAAGTGAGTGTCGTGGAGGGGAGCTAGTGTGGTCAAGCATCTAACCATCCGCTAGAGATAAGCATAGCTAGACTTGTCCAAGTGGGAATCCAACAAATATTGTCTTAGACATCCATAGGATTGTACTTATTCTTGGGTTACAAAATGCATTGCTTGATCGAAAACATCATGAAAAAAAACACTTAATATCATCCAAATTTCAAACCCTTTTGAAGACAAATACCATTGACTCAATCCATATGCTATTGCTTTCCCTTGGGATTCACATCCTTAGAGGTTTCTAAGCATTGGATTAGATCTCATTTTTTCTCCTTAAGTAAACAATAGGAAAACCCTTACCTTAAGTTCATTAAACTTCCACATAACATATCTTGTGGGGTTTGAAGAAATTAAGACATAGGACATCTTAGTTTGAAAACCTAATTGAAGAAAGTGTTTTTGGTAAAAGAAAGATATTAAGCAAAGCTAAGCAAAATGAACTCTCATATGTGTTGAAGACTCAAAATCCCAAAGAACAAATCATTGATTGGAAATCTGAAAAGGAATGTTCAAATGAAATCATTGCTTGGTTACAAAGGTCTTTAGGAAGCATATGCATGCTCTTCAATACCTAGGTCTAGGCGAACAAAGTGTACCTTTTAGGTTCATCTTAGGATCAAAACATATCAAAACCTTTTTCATCCATCCATCAAAACATCAAAACAAATCCCATCTCATCACCACCTTTTGGGAAATCTTGAAATCATCCTTGATACTAGGCTTTATGGCAAAATCCAAACCATCATCAAAATCATTAAGACAAAATCCTTAAGAACATTGTCAAAAACACCTTTGGCTAGGTATGTGTAGATGCATCCTTTTGCATATACTTAGTCAAAATTATCAAAATAATCTTGTCTAGCTTAGTGTATGTAGATGAATCCTTCTCCATATGCTTAGTGAAACAAATCATCTTGTTTGAATAGGTGTGGGTAGATGCATCCTTCTCCTCACACATATTCAAAACATCATCCTTTGAACAAAGCTATCCATTAGGTCATCATCCAACATCTTAGGCTCTTTTTGTTCAAATATCCAATCAAAATCAAAATCAAGGACCAAATCCCAAAAAATCAAAACCAAAATCTGCAAGTCCTAAAAGCCTAGTCTCTCATTCAAGATTGATCAAAAGCCAAGAACATCCATATCATCCATCCTTAACATCATCATCATATCATCACCTTTGATCCTCAAGGCATCTTAAAACTTTCACTTTGGGACATAAAATAAAGATCAATCCAAAGAATCAAGAGATTCATCTCCCATATTCTTGATCCTTGTTTTATGGTCCAAACAAGATCTCAATACAAGAAGAGTATGGAAGCCAACAAAGAAACACCCGCTTCAAGCGATCTTAGCCAAAAAAACACAGAAATGAATCTAGCAGAATCAAGTAACCCATTAACCCTCTCATCATTGAAAAATCCGCAAGACGAAAACCAAGGAGAGGAACCTACTTTTGGAATGTCTCGCGAGGAAATGACAGAAATGCTTCAAAATCCAAAGAATCACAAAATCATCAACATCATGATGAGACTTAACCCTTCGTTGTACATGCTTGAATTAGCAAAACAAGGGGCCAAGTTGCCTTCAGATTTTGATGTGAGCACCATAGTGGAAATATCATTTCCACCAATCTCATCCACCATCCCCATCTCATCTACACCTCCATCCCAAAACATCACGCAAAACATTCCGCAAATCACGACATCGTTTGCTCCAACCCAACCAAATTTCAACAAGGGAAACACATTTCTCAATGCTCTTCAATCACATCCCCTTGTTAATAATCAAAGTTTGGACGCAAGCATCACATTGGAACAAAATATACCCGAAAACCCATTACACAAAAATGTTCCTCTCACATTCCATCACGATCCATCATCAACATTCTGTCACACAACACCACAAACACCTCTTCTCACAAACTCACAAAAAGAGGGAGATATGTTCGGACCAGGGGGCATATTTGACACCATGACATTTTCACAACAATTCACATTTCCACCTCTTCTGCCATTTCCATTATCATCCGCACCACTCCTTGGTCTAGGGCTTCCTCCCCTACCAAGTATCAATCAAACCTACATCCCAATCATCAATCAAAGCATTGCACCAAATATTCAAAATTTATCGTTGATATCGCAACAACAAATGATAAACACACAAACAATGGCAACACCATCAAACACACCCTTAACATCACAAAGCATGGTCTCTCAAGGACCCATCACATCAATACCATTATCCAACATGCAAAACATCAACACCACCCTCAGGAATATGATTCCAAATCCACCACCACCCCCACCACCACATCAAGCCAATACAACGCAGAATTACAAGCTACTTTTTAAAGGGGATTCCAACAATATCTAGCCATGCAACAAGCAACACAAGCTCAACAAGTGCAACAAGCCTCTCAAGTTTCCCAAGCCTCTCAAGCTACCCAACAAACACAAGCACAAACACAAAAAATGATAGCTATTGGGAATAACGATGAACATTCAACCACTAGTGATAGCATTGACAATATCCCCACCACAATTGCTAAAAGCAATAATCAAGATCTATCCATCAAAGTGCACATTGGAGATGTTTCTATCTTGTTCGAAGATCAAATCAACAAATATCAAAAGTCACTTTTCAATCATGATCAAAATCCACCAACAAAACCCAACAATGATCTAATTCAAGAAATGTCAACATCATTTGACCCTATGGTTGAAAACATTGAAAATCCCTCCACCACAATTGTTGAAATCAATGATCAAGATCTATCCTTCAATAAAGATATTTTCACCTCATCCAATGAGGCATTGACCAATGATCATGTTGAAAATGTATCTACAACACCTAATGAGTTAGAGGAAATATCTCTAAAATTTATTCTAAAGCAAGATCAAAATCTTCCACTAAGGTCTAACAATGGTCCTTTCCATGAAATATTGACATCCTTCGACCTCATGGTTACAGATACTGAAGGAACCCTAAACTCGACACTTGAGGATGTTGAACCACTTACCATGACTAATGAACACATCCAAGAACCTTTTGTAAGCAATCCATCCTTTGAAACTGATCCATGTCAAGAACTTGATCCAAAGCATGTCGAAAGCAACTCCAAAATCATTCAAAATCAAGAATTTGTATCTTCAAAATACTACAATAATCTAATGGACATGCTCCTATCTATGCAAGATGATCATATCGATGTAGTACATACTCCTCCATCTACCCATGAGATGCTTTCTATAGATGGACACGTAGATGATCTTCATCTAGAACAAGATTGTGTTACACAAAAAGAGAAAATTATAAACTCCTACAGTCAAACGAAGTTATCAACATCAAGATCAGATATATCCCAAACTCAATTGAGGAAATCATGAATAAAGATATCGAACATTATCCACTCAAGGAAATAAGTAGAACAGAATAGTATAATCCAAAGTTAGTAGAGCATAAAATTGAAACAATGTCATCTACGGTGGTCATTTATCAGAGAATGCACTCTAAACAAGAGCTCTTAGAATAGGCAGAATCAAAGCATGAAGGTACTACCTCCACCATACTGCGGGAAACTTCGTCTCAAGCAAGTGTCAATATAAGGAGTACAAAGAATCCTTATGATGAAACCAATGCCAATACTACAACCAGCCATGTCATGAATCTTCATCCACCCATCACCCCATCCACGAATTGGGACCAAAGTCAAAAGAAAGAATTGAATCAAAGTACGAAGAACATTATCAAAGAAAATCAGAAAAGCATAATGGACAAATCAAATACATATGGATACCAAAGAATACAAAGAAAGATTATCCCTATCAAACTCCATTAGTCAAAGAAACTATGGGGAAAAATAGAAAAGGGAAAAGTATCCATCAAAGATGTCCACAAAAGAAAAAGAAGTATTTTCAAGTGACATACAAAGTATATCAAGTAGTTGGTCCTAATACCACACACACTTTCGTATCCACCCATCATTGCTCATCTTCCCAAGTTTGAAAAGTCAAAGATTCCAAACTATCAACCAATCTATCTCTTATCCCTAAACACACTCCATCCATGCCTCCATGCATGATATCCAATTCTAAAATTGACCATGTATTGGCAATGACCCTTCATCATAAGGATTCTGAAGGAACTCTATCGTGATGTGCGCACAAAGACAAAGTTAACTCCATTATCGACAAAAGAGGTCAAGAATCTCAAAATTTCTATTCAAGTGCACGTATATTAGCAAAGTAACTCCTTGAAGCAGGATATCGATGGCACATTATGACAGGGGCATCTACATCAGCAACACCTTGTGATTTAGCATGAGTTTAAGATCTTTCAGAAAAAACCAAAAAAAATAAAATATGAAAATCTAAAAAAAATTAGAAAAAGGATTGAAAATAGTAAAGATAAAAATCATCCTCTAGTGAAAACCGCATGGGTGGCACTTTGGGAAAGACCATGATGAAAACCTGGCAAACAGGCATCATGTGTAGAATCTAGCATCTACGTGCGCCAGTTTAGTTGAAAGCATCTCATCCCATCCATAATAAATCTAGCATTCCATCCATCCATCCATCCATAATAAATCCATCCAGGAACCATTTATCCAATCCATTCACATATATCTGCATCCATCATCTTAGTTATCTTGATCTTGATGAAATTTTGGTGCACACTTTATCTTGCTTATCGTAAACATCTTGACATGGTCTGTTTTCATGGATCCTATCCTATCCAACATTATCTAAGCCATGAAGCATTATCCAAATGAGTATTTATTATCTAAACACCTTATCTTATCGCAAGATAATCCATATCCATCCATACACTTATCCGAGCATCCATCCATCACACTCCATACATTTCTAGACATTGGGGGTAGATATGTACACCTTGCCTCAAGAATAAATCTTGGTCTATGTCCTCCAACTTATGTGGCGATCCGAACATTTGGCAAACGTGAAATCAAATTGGTCAATAATCTATAATCCAAAATTCCAAATCACTAGCCCATGGCATATTTTGACAAGACATTCCCTATTAGTCCCCATCTTTCAATCAAACATCGATCCAAACAATCAATATCAGTCGCATCTAATTTGCACGTCAACATCACATCAAATCATTCGAACAACTTTTGTTCCAAATCAAGCTTCATCAATCCTGATCGATAAAAATCCAATCAATCCATCATCTTGGGATATCCATCTCAATCCTTGTGTTGCTTAACACTATCCTTGCATTGTTCTGTATCCTCAACAATGTTATCATCATCAATCCATCGATCTGATCAATTAGCCTTAGCTTGGTTTTCAAAAATCCAAAATGAGAACTGATATCGTCACACATGTCCATATCCAAATTGTCAAAATCATGCGAAAAATCACAAAAACATTCAAAAAACATCAAAATCCAAAAACATTCAAAACATCCAAAATCATATCAAAATCCAAAAACACTCAAAAAATCAGAAAAACATTAAAAACATGGAATCCGAACTACGTTGTCTTTGAGCTTAAACGTAGGAAAGGCTAATCTCTGATCAGCCCCCGAGACATCAAAATCCAAAAATATTTGAAAAAACACAAAAATCACAAAAACATTCAAAAAAACATCAAAAATCCAAAAACATTCAAAAAAACATCAAAAATCCAAAAACAGTAAAAAAAAATCAAAAATCAAAACATTTGTAAAATCTTGAAAATACCAAAAATAGCCTCAAAACATCAAAAACATCCAAATATTTGAAAAAATCCACCCATCCCGTTTCACTTTCACCTGCAATAATCAATCATCCATAATAAACTGATCGTCACCTTCATCCTTTGGCAAAACAAATAGAAACAATCACAACAATTGGCAAAAAGCAAACTTCAATCGTAAAATCTAAATCGAATCAAAAAATCGTTAAACACAAAATCAAACTCTTGATCACTTTCAAACATGTCAATCAACCTTATATCAACAGCCTATCAATCAACTTATCAAACTATCATCATCCTATACAATGCATGTCCTAGGATATATCGTTCCGACAATGGGCATCATTTTGGATATCACCTTGGATTCTTATCCTATCAAAACACATCCTTTTGGCTAGCGATATGAAGAACATTGGCTTGTTTGTGTACTTGATCTTTTCTTTTGATTTATCTTATTGCGCTGATTCCAAGGACCTCTTGATGATATCTGAACAAAGGATTTAGAGAGATAGGAATGGGGCAACGATCATTATCCTTTTGTCTGTTGTGCTTGTTGGACGTTCTTATAAAATAACTTGGTGAATACTTGCTTTGTTAGGTACATCCTAGCAAGGTTTTCGTATGTCAAGTGTGAACAAGAATACTCCTATCTATTTGTAGAGTCAAAGTCCATCGCACTAGGCACAATGCCATCCTGGTTCTTTATACCTTGTTGCATCGTACCTATGTGTGTTATCAAACATAAGGTAAGTAGCCCTTTTAAAATCCCAATCCTTGATAAGCAAATCATCATCATTTATCATCATCATCATCTATCATCATCATCATCTCTAATAAAGTCTCGTCAGATCATGGACTTGTGGGATCCTCTTGTCATCAACTCATTTCTGCACTAACATCATCATCATCAATGCATCCATCCTACATCCTCAAACTGCCAGCATACCACATATCATTCATATCATACATAATAGGAAACATTGATCATTTCACATGCATTGCATTTACATCATCATTATAATATAGATTCGTTAGTATAAGCATCTGCATAAATCATACATTTGGATAATCATAGCATATCACATCATTCATCCCATCCAACTCACATCATATCATCATTAAAGTTGTTTAAGATAATATAGATTTCAATAGCATTTTGTTTCCACAGTCCATAATAGTATAGTCTTTAAGATTTCTGGATAAACTGTGTGCATCTTTTTACATCAACGTTTCAGATCATACTCCATGATCCATCATCAGGATGAAAAGCAGAAAGAGAGAAGTGAAAGATGAGATAGCAGACTTGGATATAAAAGGAGAGGGGTTAAGAGGGTTGGGAAGCACAAGACCTAAAAAATGTGCCAATATGTAGTATAATATAACATAAAACACTAACAGTTATGAACCACAAAATAAAAATTATCCATAATAGAAAGGATGATTATAAGTTATTATAAAGGAGAAAGTATATTATACAAAGAAAGAAATAAATAAATTGGCAATGAGTTGAATTATAAAATGAAATAATAGAATGGAAAGGGCAAGCTTAGACACAAAAAATGAGGGTACAAGAGAAAAGAAAAACAAAAGGAACAACAAATCAAAAAATAAAGAAAGGAAAATATGCCAATAAATTCAAAGAGGTTATAAAATAAATGATAATTATTAGGGACATATTAAAATTAAAAAGAAATACCATGGAAAGAAGGTCCACAAAGTAGAAAATCGAAATAAAGAAAACATAACCTTAACAAGAGCAAAGAAGAAAATTCAAGAAATGAAACAGATTAATTATAAAAACCAATAAAAATAACAATAGATGAAAAAATATAAGTCGAACCAAAAGAAAGAAAATAATAAATAAAATAATCAAAAGAGAAATGGATAATCATAAGAAAAAAGAAGAATAAAAGAGACAAAATAATAATAAAGACCGAGATTAATGAAAAGGTGAAATAAATCAAATAGGAGAAAGCCTAAAACAAAAGAAGGAAAATAATATATTAAATATTAGGAATAATAGAAGAAGAAAGTAATAAGCGCAAAAATTGGAAATAAATGAGAGGATAAGATTAAATGCACTGAGATAAAAAAAAATGAAGGTTAAAAAGAGAACAAAATAAAGACCACAAATTAAAGAAAATAACCAAAAACAAAATAAAAATTAAAAATAGAAAGACCTAAGAAATAAAATGATAAACCTAAGAGTGATTATCCATAAGTTCTAAAAAGTTAACAACACAAAGGAAAAAGTAAAATCCTCATGAAGTGAAAAATATATTAAGTGAAATAACAAAAAAGAGAAACAATTAAATAACGAAATAAAGGAAAACGAGAAAGGAAAGAGAGGATCACAAATGCAACAATTAGTTTAAAACACAAAAGGATTAAAAACAACAAATAAGAAAATAAATAAATAAGAAAAACCTAATAAACATATAATTGAAAATATTAAATATAGGAACATTGATATATAATGAGAAAGAAGGGGAATAATAAAAGAAAGAAGAATAGGAGAAAAACAAACAAGGTTAAAATCACAACACAAAATAATAAGGCAAAAAAAAGAAACCAATGACAACAAAAAATAAAGAACACAAAAGGGGATAATTATTAAACAAAAATAATAATAATGAGAACAACTAAAAACAAAATGATAAATATTAACCAAATTGAACCTAGAAGTTAAATGGGGAATTTAAAATAAATCAAAAGAAGAAATACCTAAAGCAAGAAAGGATCACTAATCAAAAGATTAAAACAAGCATTAAGGGGAAGTAAAGAGGAAAACCAAAGAAAGAAAGAGCTAATAATAATAATAATAATAATAAAACTAGTAATACTAGGGATAAAAACAAGCAAGGGAGGGGGAGGGGAGAACAAAGGAGGAGTGTGGTGGGGAGGTTGGAGGTGAAGGGCGGGGAAGGGAAACGAGGAAGAAGAGGAGGGGGATCAAGACTGACTAGGAGAGCGAACATTGAGACTGTTTAATAGAGGTTTCCAAGAGAAATTTAGAGTCCATCCCCCATCTCGGTTAAGGTTCCAAGGATGATTATTGATTACAATGGCCTCTTTAAGTTTCTTCTTAAAGAAGTTGTCTTCTTTGAAAATGATTTTGGTGTCTTCTAAGGCAATATGATGCTTTGTCTTAGAGGAGTGTTCAGCTAAAGCCAATTTCAGGATGCGTTCATGCCTTATGTTAGCACAATGCTCTTTGATTCTTGTGTTGAAGGAATGACCTGTTTCCCTGATGTACGGGATGCCACATGAACACATCACTTTGTAGACACCAGATTTGAGGAAATGATCTTGGGGGTCTTTAGGGGAAGGAATGTGATTTCTTATTGTGAAGATGGGCTTGAAGGTGGAATTGATACCCTTTTTGAGGAGGATCTTAGCAATTTTGTTGGAGACACCCTCAACATAGGGGAGGGTGGCTAGAGGAAGAGAGGGGTTGTAAAAGGGGTTAGGCTTGAGGGTGTGCCTAGCTTTGGCTTGGTTGATTGCCCTATTGATTTGCTTCCTTTTGTAACCATTTAATCAAAAAACATGGATAAGGTGGGCCAATTCATGGTCCAGGTGGTCATCATCACAAATTATGATAGCTCTAGAAACTAAGGTTTTGAGGACCCCAGCTTTTTGGCTTGGATGATGGTGAGAGGAAGCATGAAGGTAAAGGTCGGTGTGGGTGGTTTTTCAAAAGACAGAGCGAGATAAGGAGCCATTTTATTAGGTTTTTCTTATTTATTTATTTTCTTATTTGTTGTTTTTAACCTTTTGTGTTTTAAACTAATTGTTGCATTTGTGATCCTCTCTTTCCTTTCTCGTTTTCCTTTATTTCGTTATTTAATTGTTTCTCTTTTTTGTTATTTCACTTAATATATTTTTCACTTCATGAGGATTTTACTTTTTCCTTTGTGTTGTTAACTTTTTAGAACTTAGTGATAATCACTCTTAGGTTTATCATTTTATTTCTTACGTCTTTCTATTTTTAATTTTTATTTTCTTTTTGGTTATTTTCTTTAATTTGTGGTCTTTATTTTGTTCTCTTTTTAACCTTCATTTTTTTTATCTCAGTGCATTTAATCTTATCCTCTCATTTATTTCCAATTTTTGCTTTTATTACTTTCTTCTTCTATTATTCCTAATATTTAATATATTATTTTCCTTCTTTTGTTTTAGGCTTTCTCCTATTTGATTTATTTCACCTTTTCATTAATCTCGGTCTTTATTATTATTTTGTCTCTTTTATTCTTCTTTTTTCTTAGGATTATCCATTTCTCTTTTGATTATTTTATTTATTATTTTCTTTCTTTTGGTTCGACTTATATTTTTTCATCTGTTGTTATTTTTATTGGTTTTTATAATTAATCTGTTTCATTTCTTGAATTTTCTTCTTTGCTCTTGTTAAGATTATGTTTTCTTTATTTCAATTTTCTACTTTGTGGACCTTCTTTCCATGGTATTTCTTTTTTAATTTTAATATCTCCCTAATAATTATCATTTATTTTTTAACCTCTTTGAATTTATTGGCATATTTTCATTTCTTTATTTTTTGATTTGTTGTTCCTTTTGTTTTTCTTTTCTCTTGTACCCTCATTTTTTGTGTCTAAGCTTGCCCTTTCCCTTCTATTATTTCATTTTATAATTCAACTCATTGCCAATTTATTTCTTTCTTTCTTTGTATAATATACTTTCTCCTTTATAATAACTTATAATCATCCTTTCTATTATGGATAATTTTTATTTTGTGGTTCATAACTGTTGGTGTTTTATGTTATATTATACTACATATTGGCACATTTTTTAGGTCTTGCGCTTCCCAACCCTCTAAACCCCTCTCCTTTTATATCCAAGTCTGCTATCTCATCTTTCACTTCTCTCTTTCTGCTTTACATCCTGATGATGGATCATGGAGTATGATCTGAAACGTTCAATGTAAAAAGATGCACACAGTTTATCTAGAAATCTTAAAGACTATAATATAGATTTGTTATTCTAAGCATCTTAAAACCATCTCATTTGCATCATCATCCATAACCATCCATTTTGAATGTCTTTATCACTAGATCGACCCTCAAATCAAATCTTTTCACTCGATCTCTCGAGGGGGCAATGTACCAGTGTACTTCTTTCCATTGGGGCATCCGAAAAATCATTTTTTTTTTAATTTTGATCACGGCAAGTTTATTCTTTGAACCAATGCAACAAGTGCATTGCTTCAAAGAGGGGAAAAATGTAGACACGTGAAATTAGCATTATGCATATGCATCTGTTCATTCATAAATCAAATTCACATTAATCCATTCAATAGGAAAATCAGGTTCATCATCCATTTAAATTAAATAAATTAACATTATTTGATTTAAACCTACCATTACCTCATTTAAATACATCAAATCCTAACATTTCATTAATCCACCTTTATCTTGCATCATCCCTTTTGATTTAAATAAATCAAATATTTGAGTCAAATTGGTCAAACATCCTAAATCATCCATTAAATAATCTAGCTTCATGATTAAATGTAAATCTAACCACTTGCGTTCTCTGGGTCAATATACTTTTAAGGTAAATCCAATTTATTGATTTATTAAAGAACCCTCCTTTCACTCAACATGGCATTTATAGAATCTTCCCTGGGAGTTTGAAAAACATGACAAGTTGACTTGTCCTCAACATTTTACGCTTTTAACTTCTCGAACATGTCCTTCAAAGGAGTCAAACTCGGCCATTCATTGCACAAATTCAAATTCAAATTTCCCCTCTTGGTGAACATTTCCCAAATCTTGCACGTAAAATCAGCTTATTGCTCCATGTGATGACAAGTGGCCTCTTTCAGTAGCCTTTAGTCCATTTGATTACCTCTTCAATACTTTCGGCATTTGAAATCTACAAAATGGGAAAGCAATCTCAAACAAATCCTCACACGATTGCAGGAGTCATTCTCTTAAAGTAAATTGATTTTGTCCATGCGATCATCTTAGCAGGCTATGTCATGTTCCATATCAATTTCATCATTCGAGCTTAAGCAAGGATTGGGAAAGGGCTTCTTTCCATAGAAGCACCAATCCAATATGAGATAGAATGGACATCATGTTTTTATGTGCTTTTGTTTTAGTCATCTTGTTATTTGTTTGCATTTTAAAACATGATTGGATTATTTCATATGGATGTTGTTATTTGCTTTGTTTTAAACTAACATGCTAATGTGTGATGTTTGTTTTGAGAAAAATGCAGATTTCACCAT
>VDFB02327154.1:495000-507837 GCA_007258455.2 Sequoia sempervirens
AAACTAATGTAACTTCCACTTCATCAAATCTAAAATGAAATTAATAATCTATCCTAGCCATCAAATCAATTAGACTAATCATAGCCATTCATTTCCAACTTAGACCTTCAATCCAAATTCAAATTAGCATTCAATTATTCCCATCTACCTAATCAAGTCAACACAAGCCCTCCATCAACCCAACCACCTACATTTAATTCTCTCTTCCCTCTCAAATTCAAATTCAAAAATTCTCTCATGATTCTTGTCCTCGATTCCAAAAAAACCTAGTCCTCCATTCCTTTCCCCTCAACTCTATAAAATAATGACATCCCCAAATGTTTCCATATGATAAAATTTGTATGTATATGTTATCACATTAGAGAACCAAAGAGCAACTTCAACACATACATTTAGAGCCATAAAAGAATGTTATGGAACATATTATGCTTCTCTAATCTTTCATTATTTTATTTACCTTTCATTAGAAGTAGAGTATTGGGTTTGCACTTGCATTCTTGGTCTAGAATTTCTCTTCTACACTAAGTACAAAAATATAATATTGGATAGCTTAATATATCTTTCTCTTTTAATATATATTCCCTAGTTCTCCTTATCCATATTTGAGTATCTTAGCATATGTGTAACACATGTTAATAATATATCTCATATAAATGTAGGGATGTGTCGCTAATGTCATCTTCAAACATATTTAACCAATAGGAGATACTATAAGGTATCCAATATAACTATACAACCTATACAGGTATGACAGATGGTGACCTTTGGCTTTTTTTGATATGTCAAAGGTAGTTTTGCAAATATTAGTTTCTAGTGCTTTTGTGAGTTTTTACCACTTGTAAGTTTATTAAGCTACACTTTTGGGTTTTCAACCTAATAGGGATAAACCTAGTAGATTTTTTAGCTTTCCAGCCTAATGGAGATAAATCAAACCACACTTTTTGGTTTTTAGTTGCACCTATCAAGTTATTTGTTAGCTATTAAATTTACAAACGTTCTAGGATTATAAGTCTACTATAAAATTTGATGTAAAATAGATTACACATTGAGCCCTATAATTTAATTACAACAATGAATAAATATAGCAACATTTAGTAGACATAATGAAAATCAAGCCATGATAGTAATATAGAGATAATATACAATGTTTAATATAGATAAGTTAAAGAATCATTTTACAAATATATATCTATATATTCACATCATTTTTGTTTTTTCTTTAGATTTCAAATATATCCACCAATCCTCCTTATCTTACATTAACATAAACTCAAAAAACATAGTGGACATGTACACACATATAAAACTACATTAAAATAGTGTTAGATCTTACAATTTCTCAAGGCTTAAATTTCATCCTCTTAGACGATCACTCTTACTAAATCATTGGCATAAATTAGATGCACACAATGGCACATTAAAGGTTTATTCCTCATGTTGGATTCCCTATTTTATATAACTATATCTTTATTATCTAATTTAAATATATCTAAGCACAAATTTCTTTTATGTAACACATTGATAATTTCAACTCATTATAAAAACCAAATACAAATTTAAAGGGGGTACACTATATATATAAATAAGAATTTAAATACCATCCCAATCTCCATGGTGTGTCACTTGTTCACTAAAAAGCCCTTACATAAATCATCTACTTAGGTCAATCTTATCTAGATTTTTCTTAAATATTAATATTCATAAAATATGGCACAAAGCATATTGATGCATTTCTATCCTTCCACATAAATCTATATAGTATCAAAATATAGGTACTTTTATGGTTAAATTGAATCTCTCTTAATTGCCAAATAATCCATTATGATTGAGGATGGGTGGATTATTATCTAGGATATATATGTATCTGGAAGTGTTTCCAATTGGAATTGCTATAATTATACTTTTATGGCATTCTAGATATTCAAAATAGTTTTCATAAATATACCAAATAGACCCATTCTTGATATTGAACCTACATAATTTTAGGTATGTCCAATGAAAGATTAGGGTCTAGGGTTCATA
The DNA here is from genome assembly GCA_007258455.2 of Sequoia sempervirens. Lineage (NCBI taxonomy): Eukaryota > Viridiplantae > Streptophyta > Pinopsida > Cupressales > Cupressaceae > Sequoia > Sequoia sempervirens. The sequence goes on from VDFB02327154.1 coordinate 497,023, forward strand.
AATTTCAAATGCTTTAGTATTATGGGTTTATATTTTACAGTTTAGGGTCTAGGGTTTAGAAAACTTAGGGTTTTAACAATTTTTTTTGTTCTAATTCAATTTAGGGTTTCAGTTTTAAACAATTAGGGTTTTTAATGAATTTTTTTCGTTTCAATTCAAACTAGGGTTTTCAAATTCAATTTTTTTCGTTTGATTTGAATTTAGGGTTTCAAAAAGCTCGATGTGGATTTGTAAATGCGATGTTTTATTTCATTTCAATCTCTAGGGTTTTGAAATGCAAATTTTTTTGTTTTGTTTCAATTAGGGTTTTCAAAATCAATTTTTTTGGGGTTTAATCAAACAATTTAAGATTTAAAAGTTAAAATTTGTTTCTAAAACACAATTCAAGGTTTTTTTCTCAATTTTATAAAAAAACGTTTAAATTTAATTGCAAGTTTTCATCTAATTTGACAAATATTGAATTCTAATATAACAATTAAAAAAATAATTAAAACGTGACATAAATTGAAAAAAAACATGCTAAATTAATGTATTTCTTTTAAAATTTCAATTCAAACCAAAAAAATGCGAAGAAGTGGGGTACCTGTACTTGGTGTTGAGGTCATTGTCGCCAAGGCACTCGGGGTCCCGTTCGCAGAAGTGAAAACTGCTGTTTTTAAAAAAAAAAAATAACAGTATGAAACGGGATCCCGATTTATATAACTCGGGATCCCGTTATTTATAAATCGGGATCCCGTGTTTTACAAATCGGGATCCCGTTTCTTAAAAATCAGGATCCTATTCTATCTCCCTTGGTTCGGAGTCTGACGGAAACGGGATCCCAATTTTTAAAAAGCGGGATCCCGTTTGGTCTCAGGCTCGGGATCCCGAACCGTGAGGATCCGTTTTTTTTAAAATCGGGATCCACGTTTGGTGTCCGATTTCAATTTTGGCTAAGGCAAAAACTTCCACGTTTCATGGACTCAACTTCTTGCACTTACCTAATAGAAAAAAATTAGTTAATCTTGCATTTCACAATCGAAATTTAATAAATTAAATTCAATGAACATGCTGAATTTTACATGAGTGTCAATGCCATATGCATCATGAAAAATGTCAGTCATCCTCTCCATCCCGTAGATGCATACAGATCAAGCTACGTAGTAGCATATGGATCCTACGTAGAACCCTCTTGAGTGCCAGTAGGGTCATACAAACAAGTCACCCCGCAAGATTGACACACATGGGTTCAAAGGCCACCACCCGAAGACTCCTTGGATGGTGTTGTACAATAGGGCTAGTGTGATGGATGACACTCCGGGTCAAAGTTGTGATCGCCTGCAATGTCTCTATGTCGAAACTCTCCTTAATGGCAAACATCCTGAATTTGCTTATGGTGATCCTAGTGAGAGATTAAGATGCTTACTCGTAGAGGATTGGTGCGAGACCTATCTGGTGACCCCCCTCTCCACGGAACTCCTCATATCCCGAATGGTGGGATCACGGTTCAATACAAACTCCTTGTATGGTTTCCTAAGAGAATATTGGGGGGACTTCACAATTGTGCAGTGGGTAATCAAAGAGACCATATACCATCTTTCATAAAAATGGTTCTTAATCTCTTGGTGGTGGCACCAATGAATAGGAAAACTCTTTGCATTGAGGGTAAGATTTTGATTTGTTTTAGGGTCAGTGAATAGAGAACACAAATCACCTTTAGTAATTTTTAAATCTTTTACTTGTTTATATGATAATTTGTCTGCATAATATGCCCTAGTTGTCTGCCTCCTATCTTGCCATCCGGATATTTGTTGGGTGATTGCATCTACATTTTTTAACATGTCTTTCAATGAATTTTCTAGAAGGAATTCTTTACGTGGTTGAAGCATTTGGATCACTCAACCTACTGATAAGATCCTCAAGTTGTTTTCTATTGTTCTCAATTTCACTCCTCAAATTTTCTTGAGTGCCAGGAGGGAATTGAGAGAATGGTGGGGGAGGTTGATTTTGTTGAGGATTTTACTGTTGAGGATTTACCTTCTCTTCTTGTTGAGGATTTGCAGGATTTCCTACAAATTTAAAAAAAACAATCAAATCTAACCTAAAACAAACAAAATCAATTTCAAACTAACAAATTTAAAACAAATAGTAAACAATACTTACCTCCTACATCTCTTCGTCGTCGTGGCGCCATATTTGCAAACAAAATCCAACTGTTCTTGATGAAATTTGCAGAAGTCCTTCCTCCTAGAACACGGGCATGAAAATGAGGGTTTTTGGCTGTGGGCAGAGCTGAGAAACAGTGAAAAGCAAATGATACACATTTCACTTTTTTCTTTTCTTTTAAAAGCACATAGCGCGCTCATGTTATAATGCGAGAGCGTTATGTGTTTCACCAGTTTTTTCCCATTTGGCCACAAAAGTGCGACCAACTTCATACACCCGCCCCTAGGCCCCCAACCCAAATGGAATTAATCCTCAACCAATAGAATATTATATAGAAAAGAATGCAAGATATATTTATTACTGTAGACACCGAAAATATACTGATTGACATCGTGCATTCGATCCTGACTTACTAACATCGTTTCTTCCTAAATCATTCCTCGGTCTAACCATTTAATAAAATTCCCTTATCTGATTAAATTCATCAATATTCATCTCTTAATTAAATAAATCATTTTGTCTCATTAAGTCACTTTCTCTTATTAATTAAATCAATATATCTGATCTAATTATCCCTATTTAATTAAATAATCAATTTATTTGATTAAATCCCTAAAGTCTATCCATTAAATTAAATAAATTAAAACCTTATTTAATTTAATCTAATACCATCCCTTTTAATTAAATAAATCATAATCTTTATTTAATTAGCCTCTTATCATATTCCTCTCTTATCTGATTTAAATAAATCCATAAATCTAAGTCAAATAAGTCACATCATCTAATCTCATGTTAAATTAATTAACCCTTGATTAATTTAATCTAATCTCATGTCACATCCTCTCTATAATGCAAGTTGCACATGAAAATAGATTTAATTCATTTATTAAATCCCTATTTTCCTCATAAGGCATCTCTTTGGAATATTCTCTCAATTTGAATTCAAAAATTCTAAGTCAACATGTACATCCAACAAGGCATTTAAAACCTCTTACATGTCCTTTGCCTTGAACCAAGTGGCATTTATTGCATTTTTCCTTCCCTCTTACATGTCATTTCAACAAATTTGAATTTCAGATATTGGCATTTATTGGTACAAACCCCAAATCTTGCACAACCATCATCCATTCATAGCTTGACAAGTGGCACCATATCATTGGATGAATGTTAGTCCCACATTGCTCAAATTTGGGCATTCATCCATCTTGAAATCCTATAAATGAAGAGCTCCTATCCTCATTTCATCATCCACAATCCAAGCAAAGTTACAATTCTCAAATATCTCTTGAATTTCATCCATTATCATTGAGTCATACTTAGGTTTTGCTGATTTTGGCTTGGAGTCTTCACATTTCATCAACAAAGTGGATCAATCTCTTCAACATTTAAAACTTGCATCATAGGAATTGGGAAAGGGCCAATTTTCACATCAAATTGGCACCAATTCTGCCATGGGATCAAGTGTTTGCTATTTAAATTAGGATTTAATCTAGTTTTTATCATTTCATTGTGTTCTTTCTTTTTTTTTCTTTCCTATTTTGAGTTTGCAAATGGATTTCATGGGGAATCCTTCTTTTATCTTGCAAATCCTTGTCTAACTCGTTTATTCATGTTGTTTTGTAGGTACTAGGAAAAGGGTTCGCACATTTATTTATCCTTCTAGCGCCAAATGTAGATGGTGAAATCTACATTTTGCTCAAAACAAACAACATACATTAGCATGTTAGTTAAAAACAAAGCAAATAACAACATCCATATGAAATAATCCAATCATGTTTTAAAATGAAAAAAAATAACAAGATGACTAAAACAAAAGCGCATAAAAAACATGATGTCCATTCTATCTCATATTGGATTGGTGCTTCTATGGAAAGAAGCCCTTTCCCAATCCTTGCTTAAGCTTGAATGATGAAATTGATATGAACATGATATGGAATGCTAAGATGATCGATGGACAAAATCAATTCTCAGTTTAAGAGAATGACCTTGCATCAAGTTGTGGAGGATTTGCTTGAGGATGAAGCCTCTATTTGTAGATTTTCAAATGCCGAGTATTGAAGAGGGACCAATGTGGGACTAAAAAAAAGGCCAATGAAAAGAGGCCACTTGTCATCATGTGAGTGGTTGATGCATGTGCAAGATTTGGGAAATGTGCCCAAGAGGGGGAAATTTGAATTTGAATTTGTGCAATGAATGCTGAGTTTGACCTTTGGAAGGGGACATGAAAATGAGAAATAAATGCAATGTTGGAGGGACAAGTCAACTTGTCATGTTTTTCAAACTCGAGGGAATATTCCTCATAAATGCCATGTTGAGTGAAAATGAGGGTTTTAATAAATCAATAAATTGATTTATTTGTGCAAGTGGCATAATCTAGAGAATGCAAGTGGTTAGGATTAGCATTTAATCATGGTTAGATTAGTTTAATGATGATTAGGATGTTTGACCAATTTGACTCAAATATTTGATTTATTTAAATCAAAAGGGATGATGCAAGATAAAGGTGGATTAATGAAATGTTAGGATTTGATGTATTTAAATGAGGTAATGGTAGGTTTAAATCAAATAATGTTAATTTATTTAATTTAAATGGATGATGAACCTGATTTTCCTATTGAATGGATTAATGTGAATTTGATTTATGAATGAACAGATGCATATGCATAATGCTAATTTCACGTGTCTACATTTTTCCCCTCTTTGAAGCAATGCACTTGTTGCATTGGTTCAAAGAATAAACTTGCCGTGATCAAAATTAAAAAAAAAATGATTTTTCGGATGCCCCAATGGAAAGAAGTACACTGGTACATTGCCCCCTCGAGAGATCGAGTGAAAAGATTTGATTTGAGGGTCGATCTAGTGATAAAGACATTCAAAATGGATGGTTATGGATGATGATGCAAATGAGATGGTTTTAAGATGCTTAGAATAACAAATCTATATTATAGTCTTTAAGATTTCTAGATAAACTGTGTGCATCTTTTTACATTGAACGTTTCAGATCATACTCCATGATCCATCATCAGGATGTAAAGCAGAAAGAGAGAAGTGAAAGATGAGATAGCAGACTTGGATATAAAAGGAGAGGGGTTTAGAGGGTTGGGAAGCGCAAGACCTAAAAAATGTGCCAATATGTAGTATAATATAACATAAAACACCAACAGTTATGAACCACAAAATAAAAATTATCCATAATAGAAAGGATGATTATAAGTTATTATAAAGGAGAAAGTATATTATACAAAGAAAGAAAGAAATAAATTGGCAATGAGTTGAATTATAAAATGAAATAATAGAAGGGAAAGGGCAAGCTTAGACACAAAAAATGAGGGTACAAGAGAAAAGAAAAACAAAAGGAACAACAAATCAAAAAATAAAGAAATGAAAATATGCCAATAAATTCAAAGAGGTTAAAAAATAAATGATAATTATTAGGGAGATATTAAAATTAAAAAAGAAATACCATGGAAAGAAGGTCCACAAAGTAGAAAATTGAAATAAAGAAAACATAATCTTAACAAGAGCAAAGAAGAAAATTCAAGAAATGAAACAGATTAATTATAAAAACCAATAAAAATAACAACAGATGAAAAAATATAAGTCGAACCAAAAGAAAGAAAATAATAAATAAAATAATCAAAAGAGAAATGGATAATCCTAAGAAAAAAGAAGAATAAAAGAGACAAAATAATAATAAAGACCGAGATTAATGAAAAGGTGAAATAAATCAAATAGGAGAAAGCCTAAAACAAAAGAAGGAAAATAATATATTAAATATTAGGAATAATAGAAGAAGAAAGTAATAAAAGCAAAAATTGGAAATAAATGAGAGGATAAGATTAAATGCACTGAGATAAAAAAAATGAAGGTTAAAAAGAGAACAAAATAAAGACCACAAATTAAAGAAAATAACCAAAAAGAAAATAAAAATTAAAAATAGAAAGACGTAAGAAATAAAATGATAAACCTAAGAGTGATTATCACTAAGTTCTAAAAAGTTAACAACACAAAGGAAAAAGTAAAATCCTCATGAAGTGAAAAATATATTAAGTGAAATAACAAAAAAGAGAAACAATTAAATAACGAAATAAAGGAAAACGAGAAAGGAAAGAGAGGATCACAAATGCAACAATTAGTTTAAAACACAAAAGGTTAAAAACAACAAATAAGAAAATAAATAAATAAGAAAAACCTAATAAAATGGCTCCTTATCTCGCTCTGTCTTTTGAAAAACCACCCACACCGACCTTTACCTTCATGCTTCCTCTCACCATCATCCAAGCCAAAAAGCTGGGGTCCTCAAAACCTTAGTTTCTAGAGCTATCATAATTTGTGATGATGACCACCTGGACCATGAATTGGCCCACCTTATCCATGTTTTTTGATTAAATGGTTACAAAAGGAAGCAAATCAATAGGGCAATCAACCAAGCCAAAGCTAGGCACACCCTCAAGCCTAACCCCTTTTACAACCCCTCTCTTCCTCTAGCCACCCTCCCCTATGTTGAGGGTGTCTCCAACAAAATTGCTAAGATCCTCCTCAAAAAGGGTATCAATTCCACCTTCAAGCCCATCTTCACAATAAGAAATCACATTCCTTCCCCTAAAGACCCCCAAGATCATTTCCTCAAATCTGGTGTCTACAAAGTGATGTGTTCATGTGGCATCCCGTACATCAGGGAAACAGGTCATTCCTTCAACACAAGAATCAAAGAGCATTGTGCTAACATAAGGCATGAACGCATCCTGAAATTGGCTTTAGCTGAACACTCCTCTAAGACAAAGCATCATATTGCCTTAGAAGACACCAAAATCATTTTCAAAGAAGACAACTTCTTTAAGAAGAAACTTAAAGAGGCCATTGTAATCAATAATCATCCTTGGAACCTTAACCGAGATGGGGGATGGACTCTAAATTTCTCTTGGAAACCTCTATTAAACAGTCTCAATGTTCGCTCTCCTAGTCAGTCTTGATCCCCCTCCTCTTCTTCCTCGTTTCCCTTCCCCGCCCTTCACCTCCAACCTCCCCACCACACTCCTCCTTTGTTCTCCCCTCCCCCTCCCTTGCTTGTTTTTATCCCTAGTATTACTAGTTTTATTATTATTATTATTATTATTAGCTCTTTCTTTCTTTGGTTTTCCTCTTTACTTCCCCTTAATGCTTGTTTTAATCTTTTGATTAGTGATCCTTTCTTGCTTTAGGTATTTCTTCTTTTGATTTATTTTAAATTCCCCATTTAACTTCTAGGTTCAATTTGGTTAATATTTATCATTTTGTTTTTAGTTGTTCTCATTATTATTATTTTTGTTTAATAATTATCCCCTTTTGTGTTCTTTATTTTTTGTTGTCATTGGTTTCTTTTTTTTGCCTTATTATTTTGTGTTGTGATTTTAACCTTGTTTGTTTTTCTCCTATTCTTCTTTCTTTTATTATTCCCCTTCTTTCTCATTATATATCAATGTTCCTATATTTAATATTTTCAATTATATGTTTATTAGGTTTTTCTTATTTATTTATTTTCTTATTTGTTGTTTTTAATCCTTTTGTGTTTTAAACTAATTGTTGCATTTGTGATCCTCTCTTTCCTTTCTCGTTTTCCTTTATTTCGTTATTTAATTGTTTCTCTTTTTTGTTATTTCACTTAATATATTTTTCACTTCATGAGGATTTTACTTTTTCCTTTGTGTTGTTAACTTTTTAGAACTTATGGATAATCACTCTTAGGTTTATCATTTTATTTCTTAGGTCTTTCTATTTTTAATTTTTATTTTGTTTTTGGTTATTTTCTTTAATTTGTGGTCTTTATTTTGTTCTCTTTTTAACCTTCATTTTTTTTTATCTCAGTGCATTTAATCTTATCCTCTCATTTATTTCCAATTTTTGCGCTTATTACTTTCTTCTTCTATTATTCCTAATATTTAATATATTATTTTCCTTCTTTTGTTTTAGGCTTTCTCCTATTTGATTTATTTCACCTTTTCATTAATCTCGGTCTTTATTATTATTTTGTCTCTTTTATTCTTCTTTTTTCTTATGATTATCCATTTCTCTTTTGATTATTTTATTTATTATTTTCTTTCTTTTGGTTCGACTTATATTTTTTCATCTATTGTTATTTTTATTGGTTTTTATAATTAATCTGTTTCATTTCTTGAATTTTCTTCTTTGCTCTTGTTAAGGTTATGTTTTCTTTATTTCGATTTTCTACTTTGTGGACCTTCTTTCCATGGTATTTCTTTTTAATTTTAATATGTCCCTAATAATTATCATTTATTTTATAACCTCTTTGAATTTATTGGCATATTTTCCTTTCTTTATTTTTTGATTTGTTGTTCCTTTTGTTTTTCTTTTCTCTTGTACCCTCATTTTTTGTGTCTAAGCTTGCCCTTTCCATTCTATTATTTCATTTTATAATTCAACTCATTGCCAATTTATTTATTTCTTTCTTTGTATAATATACTTTCTCCTTTATAATAACTTATAATCATCCTTTCTATTATGGATAATTTTTATTTTGTGGTTCATAACTGTTAGTGTTTTATGTTATATTATACTACATATTGGCACATTTTTTAGGTCTTGTGCTTCCCAACCCTCTTAACCCCTCTCCTTTTATATCCAAGTCTGCTATCTCATCTTTCACTTCTCTCTTTCTGCTTTTCATCCTGATGATGGATCATGGAGTATGATCTGAAACGTTGATGTAAAAAGATGCACACAGTTTATCCAGAAATCTTAAAGACTATACTATTATGGACTGTGGAAACAAAATGCTATTGAAATCTATATTATCTTAAACAACTTTAATGATGATATGATGTGAGTTGGATGGGATGAATGATGTGATATGCTATGATTATCCAAATGTATGATTTATGCAGATGCTTATACTAACGAATCTATATTATAATGATGATGTAAATGCAATGCATGTGAAATGATCAATGTTTCCTATTATGTATGATATGAATGATATGTGGTATGCTGGCAGTTTGAGGATGTAGGATGGATGCATTGATGATGATGATGTTAGTGCAGAAATGAGTTGATGACAAGAGGATCCCACAAGTCCATGATCTGACGAGACTTTATTAGAGATGATGATGATGATAGATGATGATGATGATAAATGATGATGATTTGCTTATCAAGGATTGGGATTTTAAAAGGGCTACTTACCTTATGTTTGATAACACACATAGGTACGATGCAACAAGGTATAAAGAACCAGGATGGCATTGTGCCTAGTGCGATGGACTTTGACTCTACAAATAGATAGGAGTATTCTTGTTCACACTTGACATACGAAAACCTTGCTAGGATGTACCTAACAAAGCAAGTATTCACCAAGTTATTTTATAAGAACGTCCAACAAGCACAACAGACAAAAGGATAATGATCGTTGCCCCATTCCTATCTCTCTAAATCCTTTGTTCAGATATCATCAAGAGGTCCTTGGAATCAGCGCAATAAGATAAATCAAAAGAAAAGATCAAGTACACAAACAAGCCAATGTTCTTCATATCGCTAGCCAAAAGGATGTGTTTTGATAGGATAAGAATCCAAGGTGATATCCAAAATGATGCCCATTGTCGGAACGATATATCCTAGGACATGCATTGTATAGGATGATGATAGTTTGATAAGTTGATTGATAGGCTGTTGATATAAGGTTGATTGACATGTTTGAAAGTGATCAAGAGTTTGATTTTGTGTTTAACGATTTTTTGATTCGATTTAGATTTTACGATTGAAGTTTGCTTTTTGCCAATTGTTGTGATTGTTTCTATTTGTTTTGCCAAAGGATGAAGGTGACGATCAGTTTATTATGGATGATTGATTATTGCAGGTGAAAGTGAAACGGGATGGGTGGATTTTTTCAAATATTTGGATGTTTTTGATGTTTTGAGGCTATTTTTGGTATTTTCAAGATTTTACAAATGTTTTGATTTTTGATTTTTTTTTACTGTTTTTGGATTTTTGATGTTTTTTTGAATGTTTTTGGATTTTTTGGGTATTTTTTTTGAATGTTTTTGTGATTTTTGTGTTTTCAAATATTTTGGATTTTTGATGTCTGGGGGGCTGATGGGAATTAGCCTTTCCTCGTTAAGCTCAAAGACAAATGAGTTGGGTTCATGTTTTAATGTACTACGATTTTTGAGTGTTTTGGATTTGATATGATTTTGGATGTTTTGAATGTTTTTGGATTTTGATGTTTTTGAATGTTTGTGATTTTTATAGTTTTGACAATTTGGATATGGACATGTGTGGCGATATCAGTTCTACATTTTTTGGATTTTTAGAGAAACCAAGCTAAGGCTAATTGATCAGATTGATGGATTGATGATGATAACATTGTTGAGGATACAGAACAATGCAAGGATAGTGTTAAGCAACACAAGGATTGAGATGGATATCCCAAGATGATGGATTGATTGGATTTTTATCGATCAGGATTGATGAAGCTTGATTTGGAACAAAAGTTGTTCGAATGATTTGATGTGATGTTGACGTGCAAATTAGATGCGACTGATATTGATTGTTTGGATCGATGTTTGATTGAAAGATGGGGACTAATAGGGAATGTCTTGTCAAAATATGCCATGGGCTAGTGATTTGGAATTTTGGATTATAGATTATTGACCAATTTGATTTCACGTTTGCCAAATG
>VDFB02327155.1:0-29665 GCA_007258455.2 Sequoia sempervirens
ACCATATGCTATGCTCCTCTGAGCCAAATCACTGTAGAACATCTAGATGCAACCTTGCACGAACTCTAGAGAATATGTGTGATCATCACTAGTATAAAAGTGATACTCCCTCAATAATTTCCTTTGGTCCTCTGTACTATTAGTTGCATGAATGAATGCTATGTGCACAAATATCAAAACCTATGTGGAGTTGTAATACTATGACTGCACCTCACGTTGTGGCTGTAGAGTGTAGTTCTCTGCAAATTCAATCATTGATACTATGCTACCAACTGGAAAGGTGTCCTTGCATAGCTTGAATTTCGTGTCCAGCCATCGGGCTCCATGGGTATGCTTTGGATACTCATACGCTAGATTCTCATGAAACATTGACATAAACTGATAAACTGGAATTTTCTCAATAACCAAATCACACCTTTTTTCTTGAGATCCATCTTTTGTAGTGAATGCCACTATTTTATACTGCCTAAAATCTACTAGTTTTTGTCCCACCTCATCTATGCTTTCCATATGTTGACATACTGGCATTCGTTGTAAGTCACTGCAATGCTCACATGAACCATCCAAGCATGTTGTCCTATTGAATATTTGGCCATCCTCTATTTGACATAAATTTTTTGATAAGAACTCTCTTGAATATTTTGGTGAGGCTTCTATGCCACAATCTTGCAAAACATCGTTAGTATGCAAACCTAAACATATAGAATGATAAACATCATAATGGTTAGAGAATTCAATATGTAGTCTACAACAACAAGTAGCGTGTATGTGATTTATCTTGACATAAAAAGGTTTAAGCATTTAAAAAAATATTTGAGAAATACTAATTTGAGGATAATCATTTTGAAATTTATGAAAAATTTGGGTTTTGAGTTGTATCAAAAATGCTTTTGGATGTGGCTCACGGTTCCGACTACAGATTCTCCTTCTTACAACATCCCTTTGATTTAGAGATGGCCTTGTATTATTCTTCCAATAATCTTCAATTAGTGTTCTCAATGCTTCAACAAATTTTTTATCTTTATGTGGCAGTCTTCTCGAGAATTCCCATAATTCATTTGAATCAGTGCCCTCAATTCTTTTCCACCTTTGAATGACTTTTGATAAATTTTTTCTACTAATTCTCATTTGTTCACTTGTCTTTTTAATGAGATAAGATCTCTTTGTTTGATGGCCACCACCACCAAATTTGATGTAATGACATGTGTTGGGTGACATTACCATCCTTTGAGCATGAGGTCTTACCCACACTCTCATAAGCATCCATTAGATTCTTCACAATAGTGTTTTCCTTGAGGTAAATTTAGTAATTTCTCAGCAAGATTCTTCATGATGTTTTTGTACTTTAAACCACACATCATTTGAACAAATAGTTGACATCTTGCAGTCTCATTTATCCTTTCAAAGAATATTTTCCAAATCTTATCAGCATATCTTCTACAAGCGCGTTCTGGAATCTTACCTTCCATGTGTTGGAAAATATCCTCATCAATATTAATCAAAAACTTTGGCTTTCTATGCAAAATTCTAGGTGTTGTTCTCCTAGGTACATACATCTTAACATTAGAAATTTCATCAATATTTAATTGAGGTGGGCTAGATTGCATACCCTCGATTGAGGGTGGAGTAGAAGACATACCTTGATCTTCACGTGGGGATGATGGCATACCTTCTTCATCAAATCCGAGTGATGATGTACTCTCAACTTGAGATGCGATGGATGGTGTCCAATCATATTCACTTGTGGTAGATGGTGTCCCTTCGTATTCACTTATGGTAGAGGGTGTGTCTCCAACTATAATATCTACACCTATCTGAGCATTACTCTTTCACATTCATTCCCTACCAATTTCTTTTCTCTTTTTGATAGTTGAGGTTCCTCTTCAATTGGCTTGTTTTCATCAATCATTTCCAATTTATTATTTTCACAATATGTCACCACCCGTTCTCTCTCTCTTTCTTTCAAGGTTTCATACTCTTCCTCTGTTAGTTTCTTCCTTGTTCATTTCTTTGGCATGGCGGATAATTTTACCTGTAGCATGGTAATGAGACGAATATTAGTTCCTCAAAAAAGTATCCATTAAAATAAATGAAATATATATATCATTCAAGGCTTCATAAATAGACAACATAGGTGATGAGGTAATTTTCAAATAGAGATGAAAACCAAAATATTTTAAATAGGTAGTAGAATTATCAAAATGTGCAAAAAGTGCTAAGTTGTGAAATTAACAAATAGTGAAGGGTTTGATGTAGACCTAGGAGGCTCAATCACAACCAATTTGACAACATGCCTTTAAGAGGCATCTAACAAGATTAAGATGACCTATTTGAACAAACCAAACAACCCTCAAAGCTTGAAAATCATCAAAATTCAGATTTCACACTTTCACCCCTTGAACCCTATTAGTAGTGGAAACTTAGTTTTTTCCCAATAGCTCAAATGTTCTCCAAAACACTAGACAAAATATTCATGGTTTTAGACACCCATTTTAGATTTATTACACATATCTCAATTTCAAGTACAATTCCTTTGGACCAAATCCCCAAAACCACCCCTTCTAGGTTGACCTAATTAGGCTGATTAGGCCTAATTTGCAAAGCAACATGCCCTTAAACTTATCACAGGGCCTTGAAACCTTGGGGCATCATTTCTTAGGTTCCCAAACCTCCAAAACCACAACTAGATTCTTGTAGTATAGGAAAATTCATGTCAAACCTAAAAACCCTTGTTTTATGCACTATTGAAGAGGGTTTATTGAATATGCTACTTCCACAACCTCCTAGACTTTAAAACCAACTTGAACAAAGGAAATTAACCCTGCACATTCCTAAAAGTTCAAAACATCATGACCTCCCATAGAGATTCTTCCAAACCCTAGGCCTAAGCCCTCATTCACATGCATTTTTGTTCACAAAACTCATGTAGTAGCAAGTTTATTACTCCTATTTCTTTCCTAGCACTCAAATCATGCATCCTACACTTAAATCAGATATCATAGGGTCCCTTACATGAGTTATAGGTTAGGAAAAACAATGAAAACATAGAAAATTGCTGCTAAACTTTAGATTTCAATGTATTTTCTTCTCAAAAACTCCAAATTAAACTTACATTCTGTGTCTATATTCCATTTAAAGGCTTCTTCTTCACATCCCACTAACCAACTACCTTTCAACTGAATTTCAAACCCTTAATGACCATTGAAGGCCAACTTTACATCATTTACACATGATATAACAACAATATTACTCATAATGTAAGTTTGCACCCCTAACACCTATAACTCACTAAAACCACACCAATGGCTTGAAATGAGCCTTATTACATCCACAAAAAACTAATCTTGCACACTTTACATGTAAATTCAAAAACTTTCCTTCAAAGGCTACATAGATACTTTAGTGCAAGATCACCATTTTTCACAATTTAACACCTAAACTCAAAACCTCAACCTAAGACATGCTTAGTGGTCTTGATTGACCTTATTAAAAAAAAAACATGCTCAAAGACTCATCCACCTACCTATTAACCTCCTAATTACCATAAAATGATCAAATAAGGAGGATGAGGTGTAGGTGCTCCTACTCCAGGGTTGTAAAAGTGTATTAAAGAGGAAGACCAACAATCACCTCTTTCAAATGTTAGTTTTTGAAGTTGAATTGGTTTGTTTTAGGAGGGAACATTATAAAATTCCATGAGAAACTTGAATGGAGTATGATCCTTGGATTAGGCATCAAACCAAATGAGGAAATGTTGAGATTTCCTTAAGAAAAATGAGGTTTTGGAAAGTGAAATTGAGTTTCTGAGTTGAGCAACATTATTTTATGTTAGATTGAGCAAGAGAAGGGTATTTTAGAATTGTTTGAATAGTTGTCAAGTTTTGGAGTGTTTGGCAAGTGCTACTTTCAATAAAACCTAGGGTTTCTAAGCCTAGGGAGAGGGTTTTATGGTTTGGGTGGTAAATTATTGAATGTCTACAATATAACACTATAATTTGAAGTTTTGATAGATATAAAGTGCTGCCCCAAGGTTTCAAGAGATTTGGACAAGTTTTCAAGCTGGTCCCTTTGTAAAAGTGGACTAAGTTGGGCACTTATAAGCGTAGAAAACCTGATTTGTGTAGTTTGGTACAAAACAAGCATTAGTGATTGTTGGATATGTTGAAAGGCTCTATAATGGGTCCCTGATGTATGTTGTGTTGTGAGTTGAAAGGTTGTGTGAGTGGAATTATACCTGATTGAGTGACTTTGATATGCTCCAAGGGACAGTGTGAATATGCTAAATGAAGAGGTCCTGATGAAAATGTAAATTGAAAATTGTGTTTGTAGATTGGAGTTGTGTGCTTGTGTGTTGCAGGCCTCCCCCTACTGCATTAGGAATATATTCCAATTTTTTGGAGACATGTATGGAAATTTTGGTAGCATAGACAAGGCAATCAACTAGTTTTTATAACTGTTTGACAAAATACCTCAATGAAAGCTTTGAAAACATACACAAAGTAAGTCAATTGTTAAATAACAAAATGCCTCAAAGAGATGTGGTTTAAAAATGTAATTGGAAAGTGTATAGAATTGTGTAATTTAAAATGTCCATTGACAACCTAAGGTTATAACATGACAAAAAAACAATGATCAACATGGAATATGCAAAACAAAAAAAATGAAAGCAAGCCATAATAGAATGAAAAAAAATGTACAAAGACTTCACATACCTAAAAAACTAAAGCTTCAAATGGAGGAGTTCTACCCAATTATGTAGCCTTTGGTTCTTCTTTCCTCAAACTCCTCAACAATTTGACTTAAATTCAAAAGCTTGTTCCCCTCCAAACATCAATTGTATATCAGTTATCACTAAAATTCAAAATTGAATTGATATTATATGTCTTTCAACATGAAAACTCTACTATTCCATTCAAAGGTGGTGGAATCTAAAAATAATGCATGGAAACTTCACTCAATCATCAAAAGGCTACTTTTTTTTGGAGCACATGTAGAACCAGGAGAATATGTAGAATGTGGGCCGACATCACAGGTATATTATGTTTTTTACTGTTTTTGGTTTAAGATATAACGCACTCACGTTATAACGTGAGAACATTATCTCCACCTATAATGGATCTTTGTAATACCCTCAGGTGTGGGTTGTTGAACTTTGTGTGGTATCTGTAGTGCTTCATTGATTACTGTGTTATTTGATTGTGTGGAAAATATAATATGTTAGTAGTCATGTCTAAATAATTAATTAGAACATCTTAAGTGAAATTGCAAGGTTATTTGAAATATAATTAGAAATTAAAATCATAATCAATTAAGTTAAATCAAATATTTAGAACAAATGATCAATCAAACTAATTTGTTAAAAGTAAAAGTGATAATTATTAGATAAAATGATTTAAAATTGTTATGAACAAATAATCTTGAAAAGATAATTATTATAATAAGAAATTTAATGGATACTTATTTAGAATCTTGTAAATGGTTTATTTTTAATTATTCTAATGTGGAAGTAATTAATTAATAATGTATTGTGGAGATAATGAATATATGTTCAAATGAAAGTTCAATTTTGAGGATTTAAATTTATTTAATTTTAATCATATGCATGAAAAGGCAACAAAAGAATTAAGGATTAAATATTATTTTGATTTATTTCTTGAAATGTGACTTTTGGTATTCTCTAGAAGAGGAAACAGAAGAGGCTTCTTGTGTGAGATTTTATTTATCTTTGGTTTGGGAAGGGTGGATGCTCTTTCCAACAGTTACTGGGAAAATTTGAGTCAATTTTACATCATGGTATTGTGCATTCTTTTAGTGATACGTAATTCATTGAGGAAGAGGATTGGAGTTGAGGGGAAGATCTTGGAGCTGCTGCGGGAAACATTCGTTGGCGGAGGATTGGATCGGCAAAAAGGGGTAGAGCTTCTACAAATCTCCTTCAAATACAGGACGCCAGGTTCTTTTCTTTTAATTATTTATTCTCTGTTAAAATAGGAATTGTACTCTGTGTGCGAAATTTTTATCTAGGGTTGGAAATCAATTAATTGGGGGAAGAAAATCTGTTGGGGTTATGGTTTAATCAAAGAATATTTAGCCAGGAATTGGGAATTGTTACTTGTTAAATGAAATTTATGAGGGTTTCTGGGTTGTTGTTTATTGAGAAGGGGTTTTATTGCAATCTGGAAATGAACAGTAGTTTTGTTATCTCATTGTTTAAAAATAAAATAAAAAAATAAAATATACATATTGGTGTAAGGAAAATTTCCTTTCAACGAAATTCTGGGTTGTAATATTCTGGTTTTTACATATTTCTTTTATTGTCAAACATGCTCAGTGAATTGTTACGTGTACGATATATATATTTCCCTGTTTCTTTTTGAAATGTACAGATTCCAGTGGATATATATATATATATATATACATATATATTAAACATATGAAAATTAAATTTATTGAAATCTCGTTTTAATTATCCGTCGGCGCTGTCCATTTAAAATTATGTGTTAATTTTATATATTTTTGTATTTAGGCTGTGTGGGGGGTTCGGCCTTGGCCGTACCCACCACCCCGCCACCAGATTGTGTGACAGTCTTCGGATTGCCGTGCGCAGTCCGTAGACTGCCCACGGCCGGGCGGCGGTTATTCCGTGCCTGCGCCGGGCGGCGGTTATTCCATGCCTGCGTATGGGGGTCAAATACCCATTCAAAATTATATATGTTAATTTTATAAAGTTCGATTTTCTATTTTAATTCTGTGCAAAAATTTACTTTTATAAATATGCTTTATATATGTATTTCGAAACTTAAATTTATAAATATAAATATATATATATATATATGTAATTGTATATATATACTATTTAACTCATTTATTCGGATTTCGGTTATTTAATTGGGTGTTGTAACCATTTAATTATATCAGTAAACATTCTGCTTCTTTTCTGGTTAAAATAAGATAGAATTTAGTTATAGTAGAAACAATAAAATGGAAAGAAATCTTTTGTTTAACTTTATTATTGATTTGTTAAATTACAACTTTAAGAGGATAAGTTAGTAGAAATTATCAATATACGAATATATGACAGCATTGTTTATTTAATTCTCGCGTTAGCATGAATGTTCTAGAAGTAGAATTTATTATAAAATTAAATAAGTTATCTTTTCATTTTGACTCTTAAATTGAGTCTTGTAGACTTGTTGGATTTTTAGAAAAGATCTATTCTCTTTCTACTTTCCTTCCTCGAAAAGAATTATAATATATAAATATGTAGTGGTTTCAAGATTTAAGATTTTAAGGTAGTAAGTTCTAATATGTAGTATTGTTTTCTTTGTCATTTTAAAGTATAAACAAATGGGTCTTAAACGGTTTTCTCAATTAACTTAAATAAGGATAAACAAAGTTAAGGTTCCTTGACACTGAAAATTGAATGAAGGTTAATTCCATTATTAAATGATTAGCAAATTTGTCTAAGAAGAATAAGAAATTTAGGATATTATTATTATTACCACAATTAGTACGGTTTATTCTTTGTTAATTTGCAGGTGAATATTGTTATTTTATAACCCTTAGAGTGGAATGGTAAGATTAGTGTGTAAGCTAAATAACTAGGAAATTGTATTAAGATTGTCTCAAATATTAGTATTCGAGAGAAATAATCTTTTAATTTAAATATGAGAGTAATGATAAGGAATATTACTGATTATTGTATCTAATTTAAATGGAAAGGTAGGTTGAAAATATTAACTTGGGATTTCTTTTAATATAGTGGAAATTAAAATATGAAGTGCATATTTACTTCTTCTTATATGATCTCTTATTTTGGTGTTCTAATCTTACAGTATTAATTGGGTGATATCTTTTAATTCCTTTATATTTCTTTTAGTTTAAGAATTAAATAAATATTATCTTAATATCCAACCCCTCGCATCTTATAGAAATTTACTAGGAACAATGATTCTCTTAATTATATATTCTAATTAAGAAATTGTTGAGTATCGTGTCATGGCTATTTGTACTGAAATTTTATGGAATTGTGTATCCTTGGTCATGGTTAAGTATTATAATAAATTCTATTTGATTTCATTATGGTAGTTTTATAAACTTGAATTAACGAAATAAAATTATTCCTTGAATTGAGTTCTCATTCTTAATCATTTTATTTAGATTTTTAGCTAGTGGATCACTTTATGACAATTCGGGTGTCTAATCAATGAGGTTCTTATATGGATAGTTATTTAGAACTTGAGATTGTAATTGGCCTGTTTGTTGAGAAGATTGATTTTGTTCTAATTGATAATGTGAATAGAAAATTGTTGTTGTTGCCATGTTTTCTGATATTTATGATGGTGATTTACGTACCAACCTAAGGGGTTCTTGTGAGGAGAAAATTGAGGTCTCTCGTGGAACACCTAGTTGGTGGCTTTAGGTTTTGTTAAGTGATTTCGTTGAATTAAAAGTTGATTTTCTTTTGCGTTTTTCTATTTGAGGACACCATTGCTGAATTGTGGTTGGGTCTTGATGAATCTTCCCTTTTTATGGCTTTTCTGATTTACCCTCATATTTGATGAAATTTTATCCTTGTGTTGTAGTTATTGGAGAAATACTCATGTTGCTTCACTTTACCCTTGTTTGTGGGTTTTCATTTCCTTTGGCCTCCCGGTGAGGTCGGATGATTTTCACTGATGTTCTCTTGCGCCCTCGATGCGCGTTTTGGTTTCATGATTTCATGGTTGTAATGCGGAAGCGAATTCGATTTGCAATTCTGTTAGTTGCATGGGTAATACCAGATGCTTTTGTGCCGTGATTCTTTGTTCGGGGATTATGCCGGTACAACCTTGGTTTTCCGTTGTTGGGTCTCTAGGGCTGCAGTGGCTCCTCGCAATGGCCTGTAAGTAAAGAGTCGCAGAGTCCCATCAGTGAGTTGGTAATCAAGTGAAAACCTAACAATTAACTTAGGAGGGTTGGGTAGTAATATCATAATAAGATTTTTTTTTAAAAATGGATGCCTCGTCTTCATTAGTGCTTCCGCAGACTAATGGAAGGCTGAGAAGGCCGTGGTTGGCAAGGTCGTAACCTCGCCCCGAGTTGCTTTACCCTAGTTGGCCACCCGGTGCCTAAGGCCAAGTGTAGTAGCAGCCATGTATCCGCGATGCAGCCTAGCTACCGTACTTTGGAGGAAGGGCCAGGATAACCCATGTGGGCTATGCGATGACACTCTCCCCTAGTTGCCCATGTGCTTTACTTTATTGTGTTCCTCTGGAAGTAGGTTATGGGAGTTGGTTTAGATTGTTGTTTGAATTGTTTTAAATTGATTTATGATTATTACATCTTTAGTATACTTTGTAGTCTTGTTGATCTCATTTATATTTGATTTACGGTCTCGTATTTTTATGGTACTGTGATTTAATGTTATTGTATTGTTTAATTAAAATTTGGAATTGTATCATGTTTATTAATTTAGTTTGATTTGGAAGTATTTTATGATCATCCTTTGGTTACTTGTTTTATGATCATTGCTTTGTTTTATGTGTTGGGAATTGTGACTTTAAGTTATTATATTGACTCTTGTAATCCTTGAGTTTTATGATACTTTTGTATGTCGTCGAGTCTTGTGGTTCCATGTTTGGATGTCCTTGGTTGAGGACTCTTTCTTGTTAGCTCCTCAGCACGGGGGGTGGGTCTTCGGACTCACATGGTCGGGTGGAACGTGCTAATCACCCCATTGGGTCCCCAGTCAAGGATCGAGAGGTGCGGATTGGTGCGGTTGCAGCGACTTCAGAGTTGTGCTTGTTTTGGAGCCAGTTATGATGCTTTGTATCCATCTATTTTGTATCATGGTATCTTGTGTAAGGTTTCCATTTATGTTTGGAGACACTGTTGTATCATTATACCTCTAGAACATTGTACTGCAATGTAATGTTAACTCGGTGCGGTTATTGGCCATGGTAATTGTAATTCAATGTGTTAAGTTAATTATGCATATGTTGTATTTGTGTACTCAGATGGTTTCTTTTCAATGCTTTATTTTGTATGTGTTATATTTGTTAATATTTACTTTGTTAATATTTATATCTTCGGATTTTATTCTTTATTGCCGTTGTGTGGATCTCAGTCTCATAATGACTCCTCGTGTACCCCAAGGGATGTATGTGCTAATGAATCTACTTAAATGAAATTCATGTTATGATTTAATGTGTATTACATGTATGTTATGTTACTTTAAAAAAAAAATTGTGCTGTGTTTATTGTTTAATTGTCCTTTGGGGTTCGCATTACGGGGCGTTACACTGTGATCATCCAAGTCTCCCAAGGGTGAGAGCCTCTCTATGACAGGTGGTAATGGATAATTTCCGAAAAGCATATAATATTGTAAGATGGTCTGGAAAATTATAACATAGGAAGCTAGTAACAACCCATTCTGTTTTCATTCTGCAGGTTCTAAATCATTTAGATATATACTCAGTATTCCAATAATGATAAAATGCCCCTATCACATAGGATGAACTTTAATTTAGCTGATAGGCTACATTTTATGCTAGCTTCCAATCAGGAAGTTGTCTCACGCTGCAAAATTTGTCTGCTGTTCGGGAAACTTTGCCAAATTAGAGGATCACGTTTGGGAGTTGATGTATTTAATGAAAATCTATGTCAGCGAATCTTTGCAATAAATGCAAAGATATTTCGTTTTGTCCACCTCACTACCCTAACTCCTGCCGACTCTAACACCGACCAAAATTGTTCTTAAATACATTTGAAATCTACTAATTCTGCAACATATGTTTTGCAGTGCATTGAAGTAAATTGAATGGATTTAGAGCTTCTTGACAGGCG
This sequence comes from Sequoia sempervirens, assembly GCA_007258455.2. NCBI lineage: Eukaryota > Viridiplantae > Streptophyta > Pinopsida > Cupressales > Cupressaceae > Sequoia > Sequoia sempervirens. The sequence goes on from VDFB02327155.1 coordinate 10,828, forward strand.
CAAAGTGATGCCAACAAAAGTCGCAGAGCGTGGGAAAAAGAAGAGCCCTGTAGTGTGGTTCTCTATAATAACGTCAGACATGATAGAGGCATTGTTCTGGAATCCAATTGTGGTTGATGCGTCAAACTGGCCTGAGTAGATGCTATTACCATCTTCAAGGGCTAATCTTTAATTTCCCCTAATTTCTATATATTTCATCTTAGGGCTTTTGGAATTCTCAGAGGACAATTGACTGTATTATAGGCGTTTGATATGCCATTTTTGTAGTCTGTTTTACATTTATTTTATTTTTTCCTGATATGTAGTTTATGTATGTGATGTGCCATTGGGAGTGTTGAAGGCTTCCAACACCGACTAGAGATGATTGATTGCCTTGAAATTTTCCTATGTTTCAGATCTGTGAAATCTAAAGGGAGTCATAGCAAAGCCTGCACGTAGACTGTTAATCTAGACCGTTAATCCAACCACTAACTTGATTTATATCATTCCTATTTTTTTCAAGCAAAATAAAGGTATTGTCTTTCACATACAAATTTTGGCCATCCATTTTAGCCATCAGAGTTTTGGGATTTCTGCATCACTGTGATTTAATTGACGCTCAGCGTTTGCACTTTGGGAGAACGATAGTGTCAATCATAATATAGCTGTTTAATTTACATTATTGTGAATAGATTTATGTTATTTTTATTTACTATAAAAATAAATATAATTTAGTTAATATATTATTACATTCTTCCTCATTTCATCATGATAACATAATAGGGTTTCATTGTAGACAGGGAATCAACTTTGATCTCCCCTTCATTTCTATGCAAATCTATAAGTGAAAGATTATATATTCTTTTTGTTTGGTGTTCCACAATGTCGAAGACGGCAGTAGGCAGATTCCTCGATGCATTATTGCCTATTGGAGCCCTTTCATCAATCTTTGACTGAATAAGCCGATGGAAAAATGAGACGAACCAATACCAATCTCCCTACAGTTGCAACTTCAATCTAATCACAATAAACACAAAATAGCTCTAAATATATTGGGGTATTAGACTTACTAGAAAAATAGAACCATAAATAGGAGATCAAGAAACCTTTGTTAGGCACTCAAAAATAAAGATAATGACGCTCTTCATAACATGTCAAGGAGAATTTTTGTAGGAAAGGCTTTTAATGTTCTATAGTTAGAATCATAAAATTAAAATTATCCTTTTGGAAACAAATTTAAGGATATTTGTAGATGCATCATGTCCCATACCATTAGATCCTAATGCACCCTTGAAATAGGATCAAATGGTTTTAAAATCCCTTATCACCATCGTGTTGCATCTAAAGGATCTTCAGGTGCTTGTAAGTGATACATGTAAAGATCTCTAATATAGCATAGAAAAAGGTGAAGGGGATAGAATACAACCTCCAACTTATTTTTGAAAAGAAAGTTTTGCGGATTATTTATGTCAAAAGGAAAGCATAAATTCCCATATAAACTAATTAGATCCCTAATGATTAAGTTAGCAGATGTTGGGGATGGTGTATCAGATAAAGTCTTAAAGATAGTATGTCGACCATATTGGCTAATCTGTCAAATTCATTTAGCACTTCCGGGATTGCTCTAGCTAACTGAGTTGATAGTATTAATTTACAACTTGATTCGATGACTTCCACATTCATAAAGGAAGAGACAAGGAGGAAGGATAAACTGATTGATATATATATATAGAAGCTATAGGAGGCTTTGCTTTTAGGAAAGCAAAAGGGCTAACAAGCTAGCATCAAGTAGTCTCAAAACAAGGAGAAACAAAGTAGTTTGGCATCTACATCCAACAAGGGAAAAAAAAATTACTACCATTATAGGCCCTGCCATTGTATTAAGTTAAGCTAATGAGAATTTAAAGTGAGGAATTAAAGAAATACAAGAAGGTATGTGCACGGGTAGACACAATTTGGGTGAGAAGAAGATACAAGGTAGATAACCTCTTTTAATTATTGATTTTGGATACTAATGCCACATATGTTCCACCATTGAGGGTGTCTTCGAATATATAACAAATCAACACTATGGAACACACACATATATATATATAGACTGGGTATCATTGTGGTTAAACTAAAGATTGGTCTCTGTAAAAAATGAATAACATTTTGCATGGCAAAATTTTTATTCAGGGCTGAAAATTGAATTATTACAGTATAATTTACTAATTAAAGTTGTATAAGAAATGCTATAATGCATGGTACCAAAAAAGTATTGGTTGATTCATCCCAGGCAAAGTACATATCTGTGACATTTTGGAAATGAGAAGATAGGATGTAACCCCTTCTCCACTGCTCCTCTTTTTTGGACCAACTATGGGGCAAAGTATGCATCTAGGATATCCAAAACAAACAATAGGACATTATTGGAATGTGCAAGAGAAAACTTGCTTTAAGTAAGATAGCTAATATTTTAAAGGGGCAGAAACTAAAGCATCAGCAGTCTATATTTTTAATAGGATGCCCACACAAGCAGTAACAAGAAAAACAACAAAAGAGACATGGTCAGTTGTGAAAACCCTCCAGTGAATATTTTTAGAGTGAATTGTATTGGTATTTTTCTGACATGCATATTACAGCAGGGATAAGGAAAAATTAGATGCAAAAAGTATTAAGATAATCTTTATTTGTACTTTCAAGTACAAAATGTAAACAGTAATTTAAGCCAGTCTCAGAAAAAGTGGCTGTGAGTAGGGAGTAAAGACAGATACAGATAAGGTCTTTCATAAACCTAAAGAACCATAAAGCTCTTTTGGTATTGGAGTCAAGTTCAAAGGCCACAGATGGATACACATTAATCATAATTAACATTGCAGCAACAGGCATAGGGCTTGAAATCTCCAACATAGTCCAGAAAAGCAGCAAACAATTTGGCTACCTCACCGAGATCAAACAAGTACTAACTTACCCAGCTAGATCAAGAAAAGAAAGAGTAGGTTTGGCCTTCTGAAACACAAAACAAAGCTTGCCAAAGTGTGGTGACAATGGAATAGATTCAATGTCAGAAGAGGAACTTGGATGTAATGAATTTCCACACACCAAAGACAGCAGAGAAAGTTGGATAAAATAAATTACCACAGACCAAAGACAGCAGAGAAAATTTCACCTAAAATTTATAAGGATTTGAAAGAGATTTGTGCTCCTGATCATAATGCATTCAAGAAGACGACCATTGGCCTAAAAAGATGTTGAAGATTCTCACAGATTCATAATCTTCTAATAAAAGTTTAAGCTAGAGTGGTGATAGTTCTGAGAGAAATCAAACAAATTTTTGTGATGAAGAAGAACATTTCAGGTTTGGAAAAGCCTTCTGCTTTAGTTAAAAGAAAAGGGGAAAGTTTTTTCAAATCCAGAGTCTTCTATTAAAAATTTATGCCAGGTTGGTGACAGTTCCCAGAGAAATCAGGGAAAAATTTGCGACAAAGAGGAATATTTCAGGATTGGAAAAGACTTCTGCTACGGTTCAAAGAAATGGTGAAGGTGAGAATTTGGTTGCCTAGACGATCTAGGTTGGTGACCGCAAGATAAACAGTTTCATAAGAACATTGTGGGTTCATATGATCCAAAAAAAAGACAGAAAGCATTGTACAATGGAGATGTTGAGATACATAACATTAAAATACTTGATGGCAAATCCATGATGACTCTAATGGGAGCTGGAGACAAGCTAGCAAAATAAATAAAAAATTAATGGGCTCTGTGGTGACGAAAGTGAAAATGGAAATATACCAAAAGGTGATTGCAATCTGCAAAGAGTAAGAAGAATTTGAGCTTGATCTGATCTCAAACCCAACCATAATAACAGAGCAGAGACAAAAAATCCTAGTATTGGTTTATCTCTAAATAAGTGTAATTTTGTTGTTGATAGTAGATACACACTACGTGGGAAGGTCAGGTGAGAAGTATACATTTACATGTGGATTTGACAACATGATAACGGTTTGGGCAGTTTTGTAAGATATTTTACAATATACATCTAAAGCATATCAATAATAAAAAGAACCATGAGAATGATGTCTTTAACTTATTCTTTAGAATATTATGCATTGTGAATTTTGGCCTTCACTTTATAGTTTATATGTGTTAATTAGCCTACATATGACGAACCCATCTAGAGGGTAAGTCAACCAACACTAGGCATCCCATCTAGACTGGCTATATGAGCTCCCTGTGAACTTTAAGGAGAAATATTGCCAGCTAAGGTGAGCGAACACATTTTCCTACATCAGACAAGAAAGAAGATGACATGACCTAATATTCATGGTAAATTTTACCCGTTTTGATTTATGGTAACTGAGACCACTTCTTCAACTGCAATCTAATGCAAAATGAAAGTAACCCACCGCCTCTTAGACATAGTGGCAACAAGATTAAGGGTCAAGAGGCATCTTTGTATCTTTTAACATATGCAGATGTACAGTAGTGTTCAATGAATTCTTGGAATATCTGAGATCACCTCATTCATGGGTAATGGCTAATGAAGTTGCCTGCAAATGAATTGCTAATAATTGAAAGCATATTTTTCTATCGGCGTGATCCTTGCACCTCCTTCTGGTTCAAGTACTAGTAGTAAATGATCTTGGTTTTCTTAATGGAGGTTTATATTCAAATCCCCAAGAGGTATTTATATCCAAATCAGGGTTTGTCTTACCGCACAGAATGAGGGCAATCGCAAGTTTAGGGTAAACATGACCAAAAAGATAACCCTCAATCATCACAGCTAAGCTTTGTACAAATGTTGAATGTTTAAGGGATTCAACTACCATATCCAATTGTAAGTCGGCTTACTCAGCAGGATGAGACCAGTTGTGATTCCTAAGAAAATTTGACAGAAGAGCTACCACTCAATCATCAGACTTTAATATAAGGCACCCTGACAAGTAAATTTACCAATTAAAAAGGTTGATAAAATGCCCACTCTTTCTACATGACTGGTTAAGTGTGTATTCCTTCTAGATATTCGGTCATGCCATGTATTTTCACACATAGTTATATAAATGTGGATGGAAACTACCACATAACTTACCATGAATCACTTTGCCTACTATATTTGATTTCTCTTTTTCTGGATTGAAGGTATTCGCATTCCCTCTGCTAATGAGTTGGGCCAATTCAGATGAGCACTTGTTGCTTCAATATAATTTGAAGCGTTTGAACATAACCCACTAATTTAATTGTTAAGAGGGATTTGGAATACAATTGTAGTATTATTATATGACACCCTGGTTCTATTTGCATCAATATTTTGCATATTTGGCTATGTTTCTGCATCTATGTTTGTATGTCAACATTATTTTCTTGCCACCCTTAAGCACATGTTTAACGTCTTTGATTGCCATCTACTTTTGAAGACGAAGAAAACAGGAAATTTTGAAGACAAAATACATTGAAAGAAAAAACGAAAAAATGTTCTTAAATTCTCGCCCATTTCTGATTATAAAAAATAAACAAACATACTAAAATACATTGGAAAAGCAATGTGTGTTGATTTTTGTAGCTCAAAAGGTGGGATATGGATTTGTTTTAAAGTAGCTTGAGTTGGATATGCTTTAAATCACTTTAAAGCAACTCAAGATTAGATATGCTTTAAAACAATTCGAGTTGGATTTTTAGCAACAGCAGGATTTTTATTCTTTAATAGAATGTTTTCGAGTTTGTGAGGATAAGATAAATTCAAGAGTGATTTTATGTGTAATTAAAGCCAAAGAAAGCAAGGAAAGATTCTTTCCTTGCACGCTAAGTAAAGCAGCTAAGCTCTATAAATGTAAGATTGTTGTAGCAAACTCATTGTATTTTCGAAAGAAAAGTTTGCTGTTAGGCTGAATAGAAGATCCAACATTTGCAGGTTTTTCCCCACATTGGGGTTTCCTGGGTAATTCTATGTTATTGTTTTTTGTGTTTGGCTTTGTTATTTTTGTTTCCCATTATTATTAGTCAAGTATCAACCCAATTGTATTGTCTGTTATAAATCAGATTTCTCTCAGGAATTTATTACTAGCAATTAATCAAGGTTAGGTTATAGAAATTAACATGGTATCAGAGCTCTAAACTCTGAATACGAAGCCAAAATTTGTGACGCAGATTTCAAGAAAAAAAATTTCATATTTTTGTTTCCAGTTCCTTTCTTTTGTGGCTATGTCAACCAGTGTTCGATATGAGGATAGGCTCGAGGGTGCGTCTAACTTCTTACAGTGGAAGGTTCAGATTACATCTGTTCTCAAGGAGAACAGGCTGTGGATCTATGCTAGCACAGAAGTGACTCCACCAACAAATGATCCTGTTGCCTTAGATTCGCATGAAGTCAAAGAGGCCAAGGCTTAGAGGATTATCCTGGATGGAGTAAGAGATCATTTAATTCCTCATTTATTGGGGAAAGACACCGCCAAGGAGATGTGGGATACGCTCACAAAACTTTATCAAAGCGACTATCAGAGTCGTAAGATGATGCTCAAGGACAAATTGCATAATACCAAGATGTCCAAAGGCGAGAGTGTGACCTCTTACTTGTCCAAGCTCGCCAAAAGCCGTGAATATCACGCTGCTGAGAGACGACATCGAAGATGGAGCGCTATCGATATAGCCTTTGAATGGTTTTCAAAGCTAATCGGGAACCAGGCTTCACAGCAAGCTGCCTGCTAAAGATCTGCCAATTCTATCAAGTGTAATTTCGGGATTACTCGTTCTATAGATCCCGGCGTCATGAATGCAATGAAGGGTCAAGATGAAGAAATTTTGCTCTTGCAAGCAAGGGTAAGAAGAAGTCCAATAAAGAGCAAGCCAGGCAAATTTTCTCCAAGAGTGGGAAGAAGAAAGATCCAAGAAAGATTAAATACTTTTGCTGCCATCAGATGGGTCACTATGCCAGTCAATGTCCAAATAAGAAAAATAAGGACAAGCAAAAGAAGCAATTTGCTGCTAAGCGCAGAGGGGTGGATGAGTTTGCATCATGATTTGAAAATCGGTTTTTACTCATTTCTTTTCTCTCAAGTTCAATTGCCAACAAGGTATGGTATATTGACAATGGGGCTTCTTGCCACATGACGGAAGTTAGAGAATGTTTAACCAAGTTAGAGGAGAAGAAGTTGAATTTCTATATTGACCTCGGAGGCAATTCCAAGTACCATGCAACTGGTATTGGCATCATCAAGTTTTAGAGGGAGTCTTGCAAACCCTTGTTGGTGGAGGATGTGTTATATGTCCCTGGCATGACAAATAATTTAATCTTAGTTTCTACTTTGGAAGACAAGGGTTACATCATGTTTTTTGAGAGGGAAAAGTCTATTCACCCAAAGACCTGTGCTATCGACAGCATTATGTACTTTGTTTTTTGGTTACAAATGAGCCATAATGTTTACATAGCAGGCCGAAAGTGGATAGAAGAATTGTATAGAAGGATGGCTCAATTTCACCATGGAGAATTTAATATTCTGGCAAAATAGTGATGGTCGCCGCGATGAAGATAGAAAAGGGAACGGCCAGCCTCGTGGAAATAATATGCCAAGACCAATTTTCCAAGCAACGACACTAGATCGGAAGGGATTTTGCATCTTGTACATTCAGATGTGTGTGGGCCCATGTCAACAACATCCTTGAATGGATATGAGTATTATGTTACCTTCATTGATGATTTCTCCAAGAAGACGTGGATATATTTCATGAAGAATAAAGATGAAGTCTTCAGTAGGTTCAAAGAGTTTAAGGCTCTCGTGGAGAACCAAACTAGGAAGAAGATCAAGAGACGGGAGGACGCAATTTTTAGATCCAAGCACCCAAACAATGAAAGTTTTAACGTGATTACCCCATCCCTCTTGAACAAAGCCATTTAGCATGCTAAGATTGGCGGTTATGTCCATGTTTCAACTCCAAGGTTCCTCATGAATGGTTAGACTCACCAGCTCGCGATTTTGTCAGTATTTCATGTGATTCGGCAATACAATTGTTCTGCATAGCCGACGCTGCGTGACAGACTTGGTGACTTCGTAATCAAACGATGAATGTGAGCAATAAGTTTCCGAATTAACCGGAAAACAAACCAAATGAATGAGTGCGGTGGATAAGAATATTCTATTCGCCCAAAGCACAACGACGATCAATTTTACGTGACTTAGACCAAGCTCTATTTTGTCTTCACTCGATATTTCCGCGAATTGGTGCAATCTTCGAGGAGTGGACTTAAGATATTCGACATGATTTAGCATGACAATTCATCACACCACGATGCCAAATATCATATAAACCATAATCGGGTTAAGTTTCAAAGCCCCAGCGTTTTTGGACTACCTAAGGCTAACTCCACGGTCGCCAGCGGGGTATGACCAAGAAGTCTTGTTCAAATTGAGTACCACATTCCACAATTACTAAGTACTTGCATAAAATGAAATCTACTTTACTTTAAGCTACTTCAAGATGCTACGTGAATTAGAAGGACAAAGAAGCCTCAACAACTATTCACAACAAAGAAGAGATCACCATCAATGAAAATTCATTATGCAGCATTCATGACAACTTCTACAAAGCATCCAAAGGGAAGACTTTCCTTCCTTCTTCAATCTAAACCACTCTACCCTCGCATCATCAATTCCTCTATACTCCCCTTCTCTAAGCTCCGGCTCTACTTCTAATCTCTAATGTCTACTGAAGGCACAAATGAGGGGGACTCCCCCTTTATATAGCTGGCCAAGTCCAACGGACGGCTTAGATTACAATCGGCTGGATGGCCCAGATTGTGCCACCTCAGCCCTAAACAAGATTCGCCCTAAAAACCGCCACCAAGAGGAGCGGGGTAATAAATGAGCCATTAATGGCCACCATCTTTCTGGAAGATTCCATCTTTAAAACGCGTTCACACTATTCTCGATCTTCTTTTTGACGTTCTTCAACTTTGCTCGAGCTTTGATTCTTTTCTCCATCTTGAGTTTTGAAAACATTTCTTCCTTGTCACTAAGTCTCAACACTTAGCCATTTTCTTGCAACTTTTCTTCCTTCGTGATTTTGCTTCAAATCATCACTGCCTGGTCTCGACATTCCTCCTGCAAAACAAGCAAGGAGAAGAGCATTAGAACACTTCATAATATAAATTAACCACTCACCGTGATTTTCACGCCTAACTTCCAAGCTGCTCATCGCCTTTCACAAGGCTCAAATTCTTCATGCCCTAGCTAAATTTCCAACCTATCTTGCATCTACTCTGTATGATTATCTTTAGAAATTCATTTGATTATAATGGGTTGTTGATCACATTTTGATTGTATTCATCTCCGGTTCAAGAAGATTGTCTTCAGGAAGAACTTGAGAAAATTCACCTAGGCAATTTCTTTCAAATTCATCGTCTGGAGGATTTCACCTTGAAAACACATTTCTTCAACTTTTGCCTTAGAAAATTTTAAAATTTCCCTTAAGAAAACTCATCAATCCAGCTGTCTATAAAAATATTCATCCCGAAGGTCACCAAAGAAGCATGGAAGACTTTAAATCAACTCTCTATCGATAATCTTCAATACCTAAAAGAAATTTTTTTCTTAACTTGTCGAATCCATGGGTACCCAACGAACGGGTTCATTTAATTTTCTTGAATTTTGAACCTTAGAAAATATTCTATCAATTTAAATATGCTCTTCGTCTTTGTGAACACCCTGTTGCTCTGAATCGAGAAATTTTTAAATCCATCTTGCAATGCCAACATCTTCATCTTCGACAAATTTTACTCATCTCAGGAAATTTCATCATCTTGCAATTCTAGGCGTATTTTCTAAGGAGAAAATACTTTTCCTAAGAAAAAAATTGAAATCATCTTGAAAATTTTGCCTTGGGAAAATTTCAACTTGGAAAATTTAGCTTTGATCACTTTGCCTGTGAGAGAAAATTCATCAACTCCTCTTAGAAAATATTTCTTGAAAGCACACGTTTTATTTTATTTAAATTCCAACGCCCTTCACCTAGCAATTTCCAATGCCTAGCAAGTTTGTTTTAACTTCACCACCCTAGGTGCATATGATACTTCATGGAGAACATATTAAATTCTAACGCCTAGGCAATATTTTCTAACACTTAGGCATTTTATTCTCCAATGCCTTAACAATATTCATCACCACCTTGGGGCTTATTTGACACTTGAAGAGGAATAATAACCACGCCTAGGAGTATTTGCCTTCTTATTCACCACCTTTCAACTCAAATCCACTCTTTACTTGGCGCATTCAAAGGCTAGAGAGGAAAGTCAACACTAAAAAAATTCCATCTTGCACAACGCCCAACAACCTTCACTTGTCCTCATCTCTATTTGGGCGCATTTTACCCCTTGAAGTGGATGGGCGCATTTTAGTAGGTGAGGAGGATAAGCATCTTCCAACACCTTAACTATTTTGTCTTCATGTGCCTTCTCTTGAGCACCTTTGAGCATGCATGGAGAACTTTTCAAACGCCACCTTGTTATGACCTGTTGACTTTCCATGTATGAAGGATATAACTCTTACCACGCCTTCCTTTCAACTTCCTTTCTTTTGTCCTTACATGGCTTGATTTGGGCGCATTTTGTACCGCATGAAAGATGAAAATTGTTGACCTTTTGACTTTGCTTGCTAATTCCTCCTTGTTGAGCTTGGGCGCATTTTGGGCATGGTGTAGGATGAAATTCTTTGAATTCTTTGACTTTATCACCTCTCCTTGAAGTGGGCGCGTTTTGCTATAGAAGCAGGATGAAATTCATTGACTTCTTTGACCCTTTCTTACCTTGGGCGTATTTTAGCCTAGGAGGTGGATGAAACTCATACTTAGAAATTTTTGCATGCCACTACCTTGAGCTGGGCGCATTTTGGCATGAGAGCAGGATGAAAATCATTGACTCCTTTGACTATCTTTCATTTGGGCGCATTTTACCCCCTGAGCAGGACGGAACTTAACTCTTAGAAAATTTTAAAACTTTCTCCTTGAGGGTGGGCACATTTTCCCTAGGTAGGTGGATGAAGTTTATACTTAGAAAATTTTTCATGCTTCTTCATCAACTTGGGCGCATTTTACCCAGGCAGGTGGATGAACTTTGTGCCTTAGAAATTTCTCAACTTCAGTTGAGGTGGGCACATTCTGAAGGTGGTGAAGGATGAACCCCAGACTTAGTCATTTTTCCTGACTTCTACCAACTTCACAACGTCCTGCTATTTATAGTAAGTCTCTTGATTTTCATACTTCTGAAGCTCATAATGATTTGAAATTTTGAACGTTGGATCCTCACAGCTTCATCAACCTGTTGACACTGCTATTTTTAGTTGGCCTGTTATTTTTAGCCCATTTCTAAAGGTGATTTGCTATAAATAGTAACTGCCTACTTCTGATATCTCCATAGCTCCGATTGACTTGAAATTTGAATGGGGTGCTCCTCACCACGTGACCTGCCTACTGACACTGGCGCATGCAACTGATTTTCTATTTTTAGCCTATTTCCAAAATGACTTACTATAAATAGTAAGTGCTCCGTTTGACTTCAAATTTTACCAGCAGATAGCCTGAAGGATGCTGATCGCGGTGGTATACATCGGTTTTCGAGAATTTTTCCTTTTTACCCCTCTTTTCAGGTTCCGAAGCTGGAAACCCTAATTTGTTCTGCATGCATATCAAATTATCTTTGTTTGTCCTCGTTTTTGTTGCATTGTGATCAGCTCGTGATTCTGAATTGCTGGGAGGTGGCTGTCGGGACGCACCTGCTATAAATAGTAAGTTCCTTACTGAGTGATTATCTCCGTTTGCATGTCATACCACTGCGAAGCTCTCGAAAAACCCACAAGGAATATGCCAACATGCAAAGAAAACCCTAACATGCAAACCCTAAAAATAGCCTCGAAAGACTGAATTCTGAAAGTTGTCGTCTCGCTTTGCATGTTACACTGTTGCAAAGGTCTCGAAAAACCCAGATGGAATATCCAGACATGCAAAAAAAAACTCTACGTTGAAGCCCTAAAATTTGTCCCGGAAGCTGGACTGCTAAAAATAGAAAGTTGTCTATTTTCGCTCAAATTTTGTACGTGAGCAGCCTGATGTGCTCTAAATGCCGTGTGACTATCAGAATCTCAAAAAACGCTGAAGGACACCCTGTAATTGCACACTTACTAAAAATAGTAAGTACTCAAAATTAGATGAAAATTTGCTGAGAGCCTGCTGGAAGCACACTGACAACAATGTTAAGCTCTGTTTTCAATTTATTTACTTCATTCGACCTCAGACTGACCAGGAAAGATGAAACCCTAATTTTCAGACTTGACCAAAATTTCATGTTTTAAGCTCATAGACGGATACATCTCTGGAAAGGACAGACAATAGAAAGAGAGGGAGAGACAAAACTAGAGCCAAAAGATGAGGAACGGAGCAAAAACTAGGGGGTCCCCATTTTGAATGGGGTGATGTGTGAAAAGGTCACAACATCTGGCATCCCCACGGGAAAGTGTTGAAAAACACTTTAAGAATTGAACCTTGATTAATCTTCCTCGAACCATCATATAGAAAGATACTTACTCAAAAGGGGAGAAGAATCCGATAGTGGATCAAAACACCTTCATCTAAGACCTTGTGAGTGTGTGCATTCGTTCCATTTATAAACCATCTTGACTTCTAGAATTGGCCGTAGCAAGTTATACAAATATCTTAACTTCAAAAGCATCCTGGACATTGCCTCGCTGCCAGTCAGGCGTCCATAGCCCCGACGAGGTTATCGCTACAATTCTCACGAATATTGCTCCACTGCCGGCCAGGCATCCATAGCCCCGGTGGAGTTACTCGTATGTTCCCAAAACCAACATTTCATAATATTTCTTTCATTTTCTCTTTTCTTGTTTTTCAGATATGTATTTTTCTCCTTTCCTTTTGATTTCTCCGTCAATTCCTTGATTGGCTGGCAAGCAATGAAGCCTCCAATGGGTTTGAGAATTGTAGTGGCGCTGAAGCAAGACGTAAGATTTTCACTTGCCAAGACCTTTCCCAGGAAACCAAAATGACTTAGAATGGAGATAGGTAAGATTTTTAAGGTCTTTAGACTCATGTGTTTAAGACACAATAGCGGGTTAACCTCCCGAGACGAGTTCAATCTCTAACCGGATGATAACAAGAGGAAAACAACCTTAGTCCTTTTCAAAAATTTGTGCAAATTCCAATCTGGAAGAACCACTAGAAAGAAAACTATCATCACCCTCTCTTTGCAATCTGGGAAACCCTAAATCCTGCCCACTCCAACCAAAACCACTTGAGTGGGATTTTAATTCCGGGACGTCTAAACGCCAAACTAAAACCTAGAGGGTAAATAAACCCAAACCAAATGAAACAAACCTAAAAGCAGAAAGCAAATGGGAAACCTAATCTAAATATGTTACAAAGTAGGCCCTCAAAGAGAACCTAGGACTGGAAATAATGCCTGAGGAATTTCCCATCGTCCGGCAATGGGATATCCCCTCCTGTTCATGTCTGTAACTTGAATGCATCATCTCCCAGGATCTCAGAAACTTGACTAGGGTCCAACCACGATTTGACGATCCGTCTATTCATAACTCCTTGATGCTTGGCCAGAATTTCCAAAGCTTCATCTCTTTTCTCCTCCAAGTGCATCAATTGAGACAGCCTTGTCTGAATCTGGTCCTCTTTCTTATTGACCTCTCCACGTTCTTCTTCTAGAATGACTTGTTGAATAATCTTCAAGACCTGCTCTGAGGAGATCTTACTCATGGCACCTATACTCTCTGAACTGAAAGCCTCGAGAATTCTACATGAATTGGGTAACGACAAGTCCTCGATGGAAGTGTTTTCTATCTCTTGCTTCGCTCCTTTTAACATAGAATCTCCGAACATCCCCTCATTCTCATTCCCACTTGAATCATTTTCAATCAACACTTCGGTGGAGGCAGGCGTATCTTCTAAAAGCTTTTCTCCTTTCGAGCTCTGCAGCATGAGGACTTCTTTCCTAATGGGCTTATATGAACCCAAATTAGTTTCCACGAACAAAATATCACTATTTTCACCACATTCTGTGATCATTAATTTGAGCCGTGGTGTACTTTCAATTTTTATCTGATTTGGAACTCCTCTCCAAGGCAACCACATGTGGGAGAAGTCAGTTGCGATGTATCCATTTAGCTTTCTGGACCAATCTCTACTCAACAACATACCATAACCATCAGGGATATCCACAATTGATATGTTAATGCGACTCTGAATTCTGGGATCCGCTGCCAACTGTATATGGATACTATTTAATTCTCGTATAACTGGAACTTCAGTCTTATCTAGCTGAGTCACTTTCTTGTTGGTCTGGAGTGGAATTATACCTAACGCCTGACATACCTTCAAAGGCATGGAATTACTTGATGCACCAGAATCAATCAAACAATTATGCAATAACTTTCCAAAAATTCTAACTGAAACCAGAAATGGGGTTGGCTCACCCCTCCCTTGATAAAATATTACTGGCTTTTTCCTTTCATTTGCTGAGGCATTCTTACTTTCATCTTTCCTATCCAATTGAACTTGGTCATCTTGGGTAGCCTCCTTCAGATTCCGCGTTTTCTCTTGCTTTTGTTATGCAGGAATATTAAACCGAACTCTCCTTTTATCTTCAGTCTTTGATTTCTCGGGAGTGTTTGAAGAACCTTGTACCATACCTACGAAGTTTTGAGGCTATTGCGGAGCCTCCCAAGAGTCAAATGGCGCGTGAGGCATCTCTTCTACCACATTCGTTTCTTGTGCTAGACGAGACTGTGTGACAACAAGAGGATTTCTTTGTGCACTGATTGTTCCTTGGGACGTACTCACAACGGGCGTTTCATACACACTTCCCAGAATTGTATCTCTGACCTCTGAAATCTTCATTAGCTCATGTAGTGGGAGATTAACTTTCATCCTTTTGAATTCTTCTAGCACATAAGAGCCAAGTCTTTTCACGTCCTCTCTAGGAAGACTCTCCTTTTGTTCTCGCCCAACTTGATGAACAGGTTGCTGAATAACCTGTTGTCCACTTCCACCTTGCGTTGCATTCTGCCTCTTGTACTCTAGAGAATCTCTTGGTAAACTTGGGTTGTTGCTCGCGTTGGGGTGCGGTGGAGTTGTAAAATTATTTGGAGGTATTAATGACATCAAAGGTTCACGTTGTTGGTGGTAATTCCTCTGATATACTTTAGGAGCTTCACCTCTAGCAATTTGAAGAGCTTGTACCTCCCTTCTTCCTTCTACCAAGATGCTGTTGTTGAGAGGCGGAAAAATATAACCATCTCTATAAAGAGACTCTTCTGGTGATGCATCTGTGGCATGAACTTCTGACGGTATTTGGAACTCTGGCATCCCCACGGGAGCGTTTGATGAAGCTAATAGAAATTGGTGATTAACTGGTGGGGGCGTATAACTTTGAAACTCAGGCGGGAAATTGCAATTTTCTATTATCAATGCCTGATCATATCTAGGTGCTAGGACTAATTCATATCCCGTAATTGGAAGGTTTTTTGTGGCCCCTGTATTACTTGCTTCACCCTTGAGAATACCGGCCACAACCTGGAATTCGTTACACTGAAGTTCAGAGTGCTGGTTCGTGTTATGTAACCTACACCATCCTGACGAGGTAGTTTCGGCCATATAAATTCTATCTACAGGACGGTTTTCAAGAGGTGGCGGATTGTCCAATGGTGATGGGACACCTCCATTGTTGGGCCCAATATTCCAAGACCTCTTCTGAAATCCTTGATTGTTATTTCTATACCCATGACTGTTATCTTGATGGTATCCTCGATGGGTATCCTGATGACTCTGATATCCTCGGTTAGCACCTTGGTGTGCTTGATAATTTCGTGGCATATTTGGTGTCTGATTATTTTTATTTTTGAGATGAGTCACCTCGGCTGATAGCCTCTTCACTTGTTCTATCAAATCTTTTATTTCATCTTTCTCCTCTGGAATTTTCATTGGCGACACTGTGTTTTGGAGATAAACAGGTTGTGTGACTTGCGTTTGGGACAAAGGCATCCCAGGATGGAGAACTAATTGACTTGATGGTGCTTGAACTTGATAAGCTGGCTGTGGAATTGCATTTAATGCCGTAACTTGTTGATTCAATGTTGAACAAAATGTTGGCACTTGATTGTTCACTGTGACTAAGCCAGTATATAGTGAGGGTCTAGTTATATTCTGTCCTAAACCTTGACTTACTTCAACAGCTTTAGCGTAAGCTTGATTTATGTTTGCTGGAGTGGGGTGAGATCTCATGAACATTGCAGTCAAAGGATCAAGTGCTGAATAGTAGCTTTCTCGAGCATCAGCAACAACATAAGGAGTGCGTAACCTAGTGAGGGCCTTTTGGAACCTATTGTTGAATGCATGAATGGGCTCTTTGTCTTGTCTTCTCACTTATGCAAATTGATGATAAAGTTCTACAGGGGTGATTGGTATACCAAACTTTCCGATGAAGGCCTCCTTCATCTGCTCCCATGTTCTTATAGATCCCATTGGTAGGTGAATGAACCAAAAATGAGCCTCTTCTCCCAAAGAATATGGAAATAGGCAGCAAGCCACGTCTGCATACCCAATCTGCCTATTGCGTAGGTGACCTTCAAACATCTTGATATGGTCCTCGACCGTGTAGTTAACATTATTGGCAATGAACTTAGTACAAAAATTTTTAGGATTCTTTGGCATCTCATGGTAGTCTTGAAACTCTAGCGGAGATGGGTTGGTAACCAACCATGTAGCACCGTTTGGAGCTGGTTGACCTCTTGGTTGAGCCATTGCTTGAATGGGTTGTCGTCACTGATACACAATAACTTGGGCTGATTGTTGTTGAGGTGTAGTAACTTGCAGTAGTTGTTGCTGAATAATCACTGGGGCAGTAACTTGGATTGATCTTGCTGGAGCAAACCTTGAAGCACTTGGTGGAGTTTTGAATAGACTAGAAATCTCTTCTCCGCTTGTTCTTCCTTCATTGGACTGAACTTCTTTGCTTGATCGAATTTCCTCACTTGACTTAACTCCTTTGCTTGAACAACTTTATTTCTTCTTCCTTGATCTCGTAGGTAGCTCTAACTCCACAAAATCTTTATATGAACTGGGCATAGACCTCAAGATTCTTTTCAACTTGTCTGGAAAAAACGAACTGATACAATCCAGGATGTAGCTGCTTCTTCTATGGGATTGTTCAATCCTGAGAGAACACCATCCTGACTTATGATAATTTTCTCCAATAGAACTTTTTGTATTCCAAACCCCTTCTATTTCAACACAACTGTATGCTGTAGCTATTATTCGCCCTCCCTCTAGCACCAATTCTGTTGACGTGGTTTTTGAGACAGCACCAACACAGAATAAAGTTTCCCAACGGATACTCTATCCTCTCTTGAACAAAGTATTCAACATGCTAAGATTGCGAGTGAGTTCATGCTTTCAACTCCAAGTTTCCGATAATGCGAATAGACTCAGTTGGCTCAATGTGATTTTGCTGGTATTTCAAGGGGGACTTACACAATTGTTCGATAGTTGACAGCAAACAACGGACTAAGGGATTTCATGTAATTCAAATGATTTGACAGGTGAGCACAAATTTCCTAATTCTAACCAGAAATGAACTGAAATTAAATGAGTGCAAAGATAAGAATATTCTATTCTACCCTAAAGCGTGGGACACGACGATCAATTCTCACAGACTTCAACCAAGCTCCGTTTTGCCTCACCTCGGACAGCTTCCGCGGAACTGGTGCAATCTTCAAAGGAGTGACTTAAGATATTTAGATCACGATTTAGCATGAAGACACCATCACAACGACGCATGCCAACATATAAACCATAATCGAAGTTAAGTTTCACAAAGTTCTAGTTGACCACGCAAGGCGAACCCACCGTCAGCGAGCCCACTAGTGGTATGGACAAGTGAAGTCTTGTTCAAATCGAGCACCACATTCCACAATTACTAAGTACTTGCATGAAATGAAATCTACTTTAATTTAAGCTACTTCAAGATGCTACGTGAATTGGAAGGATGAAGAAGCCTCAACAACTACTCACAACAAAGAAGAGATCACCATCAATGAAAAATTCTTTTATTATGAAAGCATTCATGACAACTTCTTACAAAGTATCCAAAGGGAAGACTTTCCTTCCTTTTCAATCTAAACTACTCTACCTTCTACTCTATCAATTTCTCTCGACTCCTTCTCTAAGCTCTGCTTCTACTTCTAATTCTAATTTCTAATGAGGTACAAATGAGGGGGACTCCCCCTTTTATAGTTGGCCAAGTCCAACGGATGGCTCAAATTACAATCGGCTGGATGGCCCAGATTGTGCCACCTCAGCCCTAAACAAGATTCACCCTAAAAACCGCCACTAAGAGGAGTGGGGTAATAAATGAGCCATAATGTCCATCATCCTTCTAGAAGATTCCATCTTTGAAACGCGTTCACACTATTCTCAATTTTCTTTTTGACGTTCTTCAACTTTGCTCGAGCTTTGATTCTTTTCTCCATCTTGAGTTTTGAAAACATTTCTTCCTTGTCACTAAGTCTCAACACTTAGCCATTTTCTTGCAACTTTTCTTCCTTCGTGATTTTGCTTCAAATCATCACCGCCTGGTCTCGACGTCTCCCGCAAAACAAGCAAGGAGAAGAGCATTAGAACACTTCACAATATAAATTCAACTCACTTACCAGGATTTTCACGCTCTAACTTCCAAGCATTCATTGCCTTCGCATTCAAATTCTTCATGCCTTAGCCAAATTTCCAACCTATCTTGCATTCTACTTGGGCATATCATCTTTTAGAAATTCATTTGATTAGTTGGGTTATTGACGATTTTGATTTTATTCATCTC
>VDFB02327156.1:0-45852 GCA_007258455.2 Sequoia sempervirens
TAAATTAGATCATAACATGTGTTTTACTTCTATGACGAGATAAAAATCATGTGACCTAAGTAACCTTAAGCATGCTATTGTAAATAGGTGATTCACCTTTTTAATGTAATACCCTTTTAAGTGCAACTCAGGGGGTAGCTAAAATTCAATGATGATGAATGCATAGATGGGTATTGGCTACAAGGCTTGGTGGGGTATCTAGGTACAAACAAACAAACCTCTCATAATTGAAGAGAATGAGAAGACCTCATAGATAATAAAAAAATTATCTTTAAAAGAGAGAAATTGAAATAAATACATACTAGTGAAAGAAGAAAAAAACTCAATATGATCCCCCAAGGGCCACTTCTATCACATAGTACAATATATCCCATCAAATAGAAGAGAAAATATGAGAATGTGAATCCCCCCGTAAAGAAGTATCTCATGTGCCAAGGGTGAGAACATAAAAATAGAATATGGTCCATTATCTGCAATTAGTATTTCTCCCCTTAAGAAAAAATAGATCCACTACTAATTGTAGAATTCATTCACCATAAGTTGGATGAATATGGAGTCAAAATCTAAATGTGCATCTCTAAAAACTATGCAAATGTCCATATGCCAAAAATAGGTCATGCCAATCCAGAATCCTGTGAAGGTTGACATAGAACAAAATCCAAAGATAATGATGATGGGATAAGTTATCATAAAAGAGGAGAAGAATGTCCTCAAATGAATCCTTCAATTCTACAATATGATACTCCACAAACAAAGGTTGTATGTCTAATAGATATGAATTTCCCAAGTAGCTATATCTAGAATATGATGAATATCTTGTTGCATTGAATCAATAGGGGCTGTGGAAGTAGTGATACTAATCTTATCAAGAGCAACAAAAGATAGAGATTTGATATCAAAAGGATGAGTGGGAGCAAGAAAAGAAGACTATGTACTCTTAAAACATTTAAGACTTGTAATATACTTAACCTCTTATAATTATCATCATCAAAAAGTATATTAGTTGCATCATCAAGGGGAATGAGGAAACCTTTAGTTAGATCATTTGGTAATGGAGAGATATGAGAGTCTCCAAATATGTCCTAAAATATGGTCCAAAGTTTACAAGGACAATCAAGGTTTGATATAGCACAATAATGTCACATGTGATCAACACTAAATAAATCAATCCTACAATATGAACAATAATATTACCTGTGTTGATCTTCTCTCTAGTGTGTCTAGTTCAGTTTTGAGTCCATAAAGATAAGGAAAAATATTAAGCCATCTGATATGTGTCGAGATGTTATTTCTCCAAGACTCATAATTATCCTTATCCAAGATTACCACAAAAGGATGAACAAAAAATCCCATGATACCTCCTCAAATGATGGAATAAAATACCAATAATCTCAATACACAACAATCAATTGAAATGAATTCATCTTATGCAAATATAATTTATCTAGGTGTCAATATATCCAAGTAATCGACAAAAATGTTAAATAACAAAAAATTGAATAAAAAATATTGGGGTGCATTATAAAAATAGTGCACAAATAACTAATGAGTTATGAAATACCTCTCTAATATTGTAATAATTATAACAATAAAAGATCTAGGAAAAAAATCACGAGAATAGAAGCTAAAAATGATTATCTAAATTCAATAGACAATAAAACTCACCAACAAAAGAATAGAAAAAATATTAGCACCACAAGAAAGTGCTTGAAACCAACTTTTCAATGACTATTTGTTTTAAAAAATCCAAGTTCATATGCCCAAGTTATTTTAAAAATAAAAAATATCTCCTTTAGGGCACAATGGAGGGGTGGGAAGTGATCCCTTGGTTGCTAATGGGTTGTGGACTATCTACACCTCTTGGATTAGGTAGCAGGATAGCAATGATTCTAGTTGTGTCACTTAGATTGAGCTATGGATTGACTAAGCTATACACAAAAGGAGATTGGGTGGTTTTCACTGACAAAGGAGATGAGTAAGAAAATTCTATGGATGGTGGTAATGACCAAGTTGATCGAAGGTGGTGGAAGGACTACGGAATTAAAGCCCTCTAATCACCCATATGACTAAGTTCTTATAAATTAAAACCTAACTTAGTTATTGTTAGAAAAAAATTAATCGGCCACCAAAAAGATATTGCCAAGTTTTCACCAGTCACTACCACCATGTACCCTACTAACATCAACAGCCCAAATTTCAATGCGAAAAAAGGTAAGGCTATTTTTTTAATCACCGATTTTCATAATTTAACATCAAAGATTTATGGAGCCTATATTTTTGTGTGGTAATACATAGTGACTATGCATTAATGGTGGCAACATATGATAGAGTATGGCCATTTAAATTTATACCACTATATGGATATTTATGCCTAAAATTTGGTGCCCACCAAAAAAATACCTCATTTTTTTTTATAATTTTGATGATTTCATAATAGATCTTAAGGTTTTGGGATGTTTTAAATGCAATTATGAGGTTCATTTTTCTCCAAGATGCATTGTTTGAATGCTCAAAGTTGAATCTCACAAAAAATAGATAGGTAGTTATAGATCTGATGCTTTGATACTATGCTGGATTTTATGCTTGAACTCCACTACTCTAAAAAATCGTCTACAACTAAAACACCCTATCATAGAAGAGAGAAAAATATTTGATTTATTATCAAACCTTGAGAATAATATTAATGCAATAATAAAATATTGATTACAATATACAATCAATTATCCTTGATAAACGATAAAGAAATCTCAAGTGATGATTGAATTAGATCATTACATGTGTTCTAATCCTATGACTTGAGACAAAAAAAACACATGACCTAAGTAAGCTTAAGCATGCTAGTGTAAATAGGTCCTAATTAATAATTAATTAATTGGGTGATTTACATTTTTACTTTAACACAAAACAATTATCTCAAAGCCATTTATAGAAGAATCCTTCCCAAGCACTCCTTTTCTAACCACCTCATTAAAAAACGTGTGACTAAATACAATTACCAGATTGAAATACCCCATCATTCATTTATGAAAGTCTAAGGTCAATGCTCAATCCTAGCACTATGACTAGAAAATCCATATCAAGCTCTACATGGGTTCTTTCCTCCACTTCATCCAACTATCTTGTACCTACCCTATTACCATAGCCATGAAAATGTTAAACCTACCTTTTGGATATATTCCAATTCCAAAAGGATCTAGAATACTCTCAAGTATTCTCTTATGGCCTTTTTCACAAATTGTTGGTCATCAAAATATATTCTTATGGGTTTTAGAGTTTTTAAGAGTGTAGTTGTTGAAACTTATAAGAAAATTATTGTGAAAACTATTTAAAATTATTATTGTATGATAACTTTATCCACCTCTTTATTTCCTCATTAAGCTCAATTACAATGCATCTACTTTAAATTATATCTTTAAATTTCTATTATCTCTAAAATAATGAAAGACTAGCTTTAGGAATATTGAAACTTAGACATATGAGCAAACTTATGACATTTTCCCATTTGTTTCCTTTAGATGTCTTGGTTTCAACATTATTTTTTGACTATGTATCAGGGGATGTCTAGGTCATGTTGTGCTTGTTGCATTGAGTGCTTATTAGTGTTTCAACTTCACTATTTTCTTTAGTAGTCTTGGTTGTGACTATTGTGCTTGCATTGTATAGTGTGTTTGGACCACCCATATGCTTCAAGATGGTATTTATAAACATGCAAGTTGTTGGTGTCTTGGTTGTATTGAGATTGTAGAGGAGGGAGATTGACCACTCAGTGGATCCAGATCATAGAGAGCCAAGATTTTAAGGCTACTCTAATCTACCTCAAGTGGAACAAGTGTTTAGGAAAGTGTTATGATGTTTGAGGTTAGAGAATGAAGAGCACTCTTAGTACTGCTATCTTTCTAGTAACTTGAGAGGTTTAAGGAATCAGGTGAGCAAATTCCTAAGTCAAAACTATAACTCCAGTAGCTCTTGGCTAGAGGACTCCAATGTAGAAGATGGATGAAAACATGCCACACTAGTGTCCCAGTCAGGTGTTGGCATCTGTACGGTCAAAGAGTGTAGAATATAGCTAAAACCTATAGGAATTTACTAGTCTACCTGATGAAGGTAATTTCACAAAATAATAGAAAGCATAAAGGAGCTAAAATATTAGAAAAGCAAGGGGAATGCTTTAAATTAAAAGATAAATTTGACAAGAATGAAAGGGTGGTAGAAAGTCAAACTCATGATAGGTCCAGTCTCCTGCAAGCTCCACATGAACAAGTACCTACACATAGTAGAGCAGGGAAAAATGTTGGGGCTATTTTGGGGCTTTCCGCAATCAAATCCCTGTTTTGGTGTTTCCACCTCCACAAATAGCCAATATAACAAAAATATAGAAAAAGCGATAAAGAAACTATGCTGGAAAGGAAATGATACCAAACACTACAAGAAGCACTATGCTACTCAAATCCAACAACAATGCAATAGTAAGAAAATAACACCGCCCTTGATAATGAGAGAGGAATGCAAGCTCACAACTGTGGAAAAGTCGACATGGTTGTAGCGACACCAAAGGAAGTCTCACAAGACACCAAGTTATAGCTTATGTGGTAGATGTGAAGAATGCTATGATGTTGGAATAGTAGAGTTGATGGTGTAGTAAGTAGCCAAGAAGAATGAGAGAATGTGTGAATTATGAAGAAGCTATCCAAGAATGTGTAGAGGAATGAATGAGAATGAGAGATAGTCATTTGAAGATGATTTTGGGAGGGAAAGAGTCATTCAAAGGTCAGTTGAAGGGCACAAATATGTTACACTTCAACCCCAATGGCGAACATAACACCTCTACGAATTCTAGAGACAAGAATCATGTTAGGATGGCATCACATTGTGTAGGTGTCTACGCATTGTATACACGTCCTCGACAAAAATTCCCCCACTGACACTATAGATAGGTGCCAAGTGGATGGAGTATGTGGAATTACATTGTCAAGTTTGATTTCTCTAAGGTGAAAGGTGTAAAAGGGGAACTTGCAAGCAGGGTGCAAATTCACACCTATACATTTTGCCCCCACTTTAGCGAACATGAGTGCCAATGAGTGTTCGGTAAAGGAGGTTGACAGATTTCCAAGAAAATATACCTGAACCGTCGAGGAAGCATAACGCAATCTAGCATGCTCAAAAGTGTAGGGCAAGCGAATGGCTCCATAGGTACTCGGTCCTGAAGAGAGTTGAACAAAGTGCACCAGAGGCCTACAGACCAACAATGAACAGATCTCGCAGGATGAAAGTGCTTTACAGGTCCTTAGACTTGCAAAGAAGGCACCCCTAGGTGATCAATCCTAAAGGAAGCCAGATGTAAGAGGCTCTGCAGAGTCTGATTGAAAAGTAGCTTCATAGGCACAAATGCAAAGCAACATGCTAATCCGCAGACAAAACATTTTAGATATCAAAAATAAGCCACACAAGAAGAAAAGCAAACAGTCACACAGACAGTCAAAAATTGAAGGAAGAGCTTTCAAAGGGGTCCCTCGGGAACCCTTCAAAAGAAAAGGGGTCCACTCAAGGGACGCTCTATTTGAAAGTGCAACAATATTTTTTCACAAATCAATTCAACATCAAGGAATCATTTTGAAAGATTTCACTTCATCGAGGAATTTGAAAGGAAGAAAGCCCCCTCGCAAGGGGAAATTCAAAACTTCACCCGCAGGAAAAGTTTCTCCCTCCTCGAAGGAAAGTTTCTCAAATTCTTTCTTCACGAACCCATGATGAAGGAAAAGTATTCCTTTAGGGGTCTTTGTCGAGGAATGCAATTTTTGAAAATAGAGATCTTCAAGAAGGGATTCATTAGCCACCAAATATACCTTTTGGAAATTGAAGCAATATGATTGCCCCCCTTAGGATGGTGTGTGTCGAACACAAAGGCACGTGACATCCTAAGGAGAGAAAGGCAAGAATGGAGGTGATGTTGTGGCCTGTAGAACATAATAAGATGTAACCATGGTAATGTTGTCACACGCGTGAGGGACAATACATGAGCACCACAACATCACAAAGCAAGCAAAGAAGAGAGAAAGATAATAAAAAAAGAAAAAACAAGGACGTAATGAACAAGAGACAGGGGGATCTTATATTTCGGGGTCAGAGCTACTCATAAACATAGATAAATAGATATAATAATATATAAATGAACTGTCATCAATCCCCTCCTATATCAAACCATGTGAAGAAGGCACATGTAGACAAAGTGAAAATAAAAAATTGGGTCAACATGGAAGGGAGGCCTAAATTCCTCCAACACTTTGCATCGTCCCTAATTGTAGAAAATCAATACATGACAAAGAGAAGATTGACATAAAAACACTCTTGTATCCAAGCACCTACAAGGGTGAAAAGGGTCATCTAGGAACATATAAAACATGCACAGGGGAGCACAACACACACACACAATCTAACTTACAGATAAAGAAGAGGTGCCCCCTAGTCCTCAACAACCAAGAGGTCATTGTTCTCCCAATCTAGATCACTGTAAGGGGAGGGCTGACAAGCCTACAAGGGTGGAATATCAAGGGGGTACCCTCTGACCCTCCTGCAACAAGAGACAAGGAAGAATGCCCCTCAAGGTCTTCTCCACTTAGTTCTTGTGAAGTGAATGTCAGCAATCTTGCAAAAATGATTGATAGGGTCAGGACATCATCTATAGAGTTGAGCATGCACTTTACAGGAGTTCCATGCATCAACTCAGCAAGCGATGGAGGTGACACTCGAGATCCATTGCTAGGATCACAGAAAGATTGGGGAGCAATGACAAACTCTGGGGACATCAGAGCTGCCTTTGTCACTAGGACAGCGCAAGCCAACATAGAACCACCATCTGAAGAAGGTGAACCCTTCTTCAGACCCCCATTGCTAGAAGGGTCATCCTCCATCTTTTGCTTCATCAGAGGATGTGAAATCCCCACAGATGAAGTAGAGGGTGCAGAGGAAGATGAGAAAACCATGACAGACACCACCAAGGTATTTGATATGTCCACGAGTTTGGAAAAGGGTGGGATGTCCAAAAGGGACATCACAAGGGGAGGCTTAACTAAAGGAGCAATGAATACTTTCATCCTCTTTGGGTAAGGATCATTCACGCTCACAAGGGGAGCTGAGGGAAAGAATGAGGCTAAGGGAATTGAAGTAGGAAGAGTGGAAGAGATGGACACAACAAAAGATGCAAAAGTGGGAATTGTTGGCTCCTCTTCCTTCTTCTGCAAGGTGGCCTTCTCAATGGCCAGATCCTTCCTCCAATGCTTGCACTCACACGTAAGGTGGTTTTTATGACTTCGTGAGCTAGAGGTTGCAGCCTGAGAAGGGATGGAAGAATCCTATTCATCCATTGAATTATCCATCACAATTGTTTTTGATGGAGGGAGGGACTCCTAGACGGGAATAGGAGGAAGAGATGGAGAGGATGATGGAACAATAGCGGGGGGAAGTAGACTCGAGCGCCTTAGCAACGGGCCTCTTCCAATTCACTACCTTAGAGGTAGGAGCAGTAGGAGGCCGCAAAGGCCGGGATGTAAAGAACACACCATGAGGACCCTTCCCCTTACCATACAAAATGGAGCGAGGCACTGTGGGTAAGACAAGAAGTTCAAATGCCAAATGTTTGGGCTTTCACCAAGTGGGCACCATTGGACTCCCCAAAAAATGCATAGGAACGAAATTCAATGGCATTGTAGCAGGGCAAGAGGAAGCAATACATGGGATAACGAAAGAAGAAGAGCCTTGAGTGGACTTCTCCTCTTCCCTTTTTCAAGTGGGCAAGGTAGCTTCATGTTTCACCTTTAGGAAAGCTTTATGAAAAATGGGATAGGGAGAAGGAGGGTATCTCATAAGTTTGATACAACAAGTCCATCCTAGGAGGGAGCAAACCAACAGGGGCATGCCAGAAGTGATCAAGTGAGTAGCCCCCACATGCAATTGTCGGTTTGTAACCAGTGTCGTGGACTACATGCACAAAATCCTCATAGAAAAACTTTAATCACTTATAGATTACTGAGGGAATTGCATTCATGGAAACCAACCAGGGAATGCCTAATTTCACTTTGAATAGTTCAGACCCCGGGATGATGTCAAAGAGTGCATTCACAGTCTTAGGCCCAACCCAGATTTACAAGGTGATACAACTAATGGGAGGGACAAAAATCCCATTGTGTGTACGTATAATTCATTTATACTTGTCATATCTATCCTTAAGTAAAAATTTTATCAACATGATTTCCCCTGTAATGACATTCACTTGGCATGTAGGGTCAACGGG
Source organism: Sequoia sempervirens (assembly GCA_007258455.2). Taxonomy (NCBI): domain Eukaryota; kingdom Viridiplantae; phylum Streptophyta; class Pinopsida; order Cupressales; family Cupressaceae; genus Sequoia; species Sequoia sempervirens. The sequence continues at coordinate 8,288 of VDFB02327156.1, forward strand.
AACACCCATTACGATATTCCCATTGATACGTGTGGGGATGTACAAAGGGGATGGTTCTTTATTAGAATTCATCGGCAAATCCTATGAGGTAAATGTTATAGCGGGAGATTCGCTCTTAGGCTACACAAATGGGATGGGAAGATGTAAAAAGGAAGCCATCTTTATGTACACTAGACACAACTTTCATAGGAGCCCCCAAGGGTTTTACAATTAGACGGTGACCCTCTCAAGGTTTTATTTTGCAATGCTTGGAGAACCTCCCAACTATGCTACTAGGGGTCATAGGTTGGGTTGCAAGGCAAGGCACCCTGCAACACTCACACCCACAACACTCCTAGAATACGAGGGACACTACCAAATAGAACCAAAATGTTCACATCAAGTTGAAGGTTGCCCTAATCTACCTCAAGTGGAACAAGCGTCTAGGAAAGTGTTATGATGTTTGAGGTTAAAGAATGAAGAGCACTCTTAGTACTGCTATCTCTCTACTAAATTGAAAGGTTTAGGGAATCAGGTGAGTGAATTCTTGAGTCAAAACTGCAACTCTAGCAACTCTTGGCTAGAGGACTCCAACACAAAAGATAGATGATAGTGCGACATGCTAGCATTCCAGTTGAGCGCTGGCATCTGTACAAACAGAGTGTAGAATACAACTAAAATTGATAGGAATTTACTAGTCTACCCAATGAAGGTAATTTCAAAAAATAACAGAAAGCGTAAAAGAGCTAAAGTATTAGAAAAGCAAGGAGAATTCTTTAACAAGTAAAAGAGAAAGTTGACAAGAATGAAAGGGTGGTAGAAAGTTGAACTCAAGATAGGTCCAGTTCTCTCACAAGCTCCACATGAACAAGTACCTACACACAGTAAAGCAGGGAAAATGATGGGGCTATTTCAAGGATTGTCACTGTCAAACCCCTATTTTGGTGTTCCCACCTCCGTGGACAGTTAGTATAACAATAGTATAGAAAAAGCGATAAAGAAACTATGCTGGAAAGGAAATGATACCAAACACTACAAGAAGCACTATACTACTCAAATCCAACAATAGTGCAATAGTAAGCAAATAATACCACCCTTGACCAAAGACACGCAAGGCCAATGAGAGATGAATGCAAGCTCACAACCATGGCAAAGTCGACGTGGCCGCATCAACGCCGAAGGAAGTCTCAAAAGACACCAAGTTGCAGCTTTTGTGGTAGATGTGAAGAATGTTATGATGTTGAAATAGTAGACTTGATAGTGCAACAAGTAGCCAAGAAGTGTGAGAGATATGAGAATTGTGAAGAAGCTATCCAAGAATGTGTAGAGGAATGAATGAGAATGGGAGATAGTCATTTGAAGATGAGTTTGGGAGGGAAAGAGTCATTTATAATGGGATGAGGAAAACACACACATCTATGGGTGGGGTAAATCCCCCGGGGCTATGTTCTGCAAACAATGGTGTCGTCTCCCTCCTTGCTACCAAGCCATGATCTTGGAGCATTGTCCACCTATTTTAGGATGGATGCAAGCCTGGGGTGAGTGGAAAGTCTGATGTTTTAAAGGTCGGTTGAAGGGCACATATACATTATGCTTTAGCCCCAATGGCGAACGTAATGGCTCTACAGATTCTAGAGGTAGGAATCCTGTCAGGACGACAACATGTCGCATAGATGTCCGTGCATCGCTCATGCGTCCCTAACAAAAATTTCCCCCACCGACACTATAGAAAGGCACCAAGTGGATGTATTATGAACAAAGGATGTGGAATTACATTTTCAGGTTTAATTTCTCTAAGGCGAAGGGTGTAAAAGGGGAACTTGCAAGGGGGGTGCAAATTTATGCCTATATAGAGATGTGTATATGGAAATATGCCAAGTTCATTGTGAGGACTTGATGTATTTTATTTACTATTGTATTCCTTGTGATGCATGTGTTACACTTTCCATTTCTAGTTTATCACAGTGATTTATCCCATGGGTATTTGCAAATGTATCGTGATTGTATGGCTTATATGATGTTTTACCCCATTAGAATTTTATTCATTTCTTTGGTTATTATATATTGAGTAGGTATGCTCAATGTGTAAACTTGAAAATATTTATAAAATGCCACACCACAACCTCCATCTCAATCACCTAATATATAAGAGATACAAAACTTGAAACTATTAAATGGTAATTAGAAATCCATGGGCTAAAACCACCTCAAAAATAGTGCCCAAATTATCCCCTAGTAAAATATGCCTTATGATGTATCACAACATGCATCATAAGTTCCAATCAATAGGTGTAACTCCCCTTTACAACATTTTACATTTCTTATGCAAACTTTTGGAGGCCATAACTGCTATGCCCTTAAAATTATTGTACATCGGGTTATGAATAGTCGGCTTGTGGCTATCTTAACTCTCTATTAAGTCATATTATCATTAGTATATTGTTATTTAGTTTTTTAGGTCGGCCTAAGTCTTATATAGGTGTGTCTAAGTCGGCCTAGGTGATATCCTTAGCATAAATAGGTATATATAGGAGGTTGTGAGTCTTATTTCATCATCAAGTGTGAAGTGTGTTCTCATTAGAGATATTTGGAGGTTTTCCCCCTCAAGTGGCTTGTTATTCTTAGTTATTATCGTAATTGCAGCATATTTCATATCATATTCTTCTATTGTGCAAGTTATTTCATAACAAGTGGTATCAGAGCATGATCTTCCCACTATAGAGGCAAGGTTTTTCTCAATTTTAGAGGCGATTTTTGGAAGAGCATATCTTTCAGATTTTGGTGATTTTTTTTTTGATTTTTAAAGGGTTTTTGAAGAACATATTAAAGAAGCTACAGTCCAGATTTTAGAAGAATTAGAGCAGAATTAAGTGAATTATTGCAGAATTAGGGTTTCTACACTATTTTTTTTGGAATCTACATATCTCGCACATCTTGTTGAATTGGAGTCTAATTTTTATTGGGTTTTTGAAGACATAATAAAGAATATTACAGTAAATATTTGAGAGAATTTAAGTTTCATTTGTGTGATTTATTTCAACATTAGTGGTTTCCATCATGTCAAGGCCTGGAACAAGGGGTAAGAAGAATGTCACTATGGGGAAGTCTCCTGATAAGGATGGTGAAACAATTGAGGATATTACTCATAATGAGGAAATCAATAAGGTCAAAGAAGACATTTCCTCAATTAAGATGGATATGTGTGACCTACGAGGAGATATATCAGACATACAAAACATGTTAAGCACCTACAGGGCTGAATCAAGAAAGTAGTTCTCAAGCGGCCAAGGTGAAAATTCTAGGTCAGCTACTACTGACATAAGCTTTAGTACTCCTATGGGATCTAGGAATTTATTTCCAAAGGTGGATATGCGCAAGTTCGATGGTAAGGATCCTCTAACATGGATAAACCAAATGGAGAATTTTTTTGAAGTACACCAAATCCCAAATGGACAAAAGGTCACGATGGCTTCCTTATATCTAGAGCCAGATCAATTCATTTGGTATCGTTGGCTTTGCACTCATCGAAGTAAAAAGGGGCTCACTGTCTCATGGTCAATTTTTACAGAGGAACTCCAAGCACAATATAGCAATAGCGTCACAGACAACTGCTTCAGCCAACTAGCTAAACTTCAACAAACAGGATCAGTAAGGATTATATTCAGCAATTCCAAAATCTATCCTTAAGGGTGGATACAATTACGAGGAAAAACTTGAATGACTTATTCTTGGGTGGTCTCATGATCACATTCAACATGAGGTACCGCATGTTTAGCCCTAGTTCCATAAATGAGTCTTTTATCTTGCAACGAGGGTAGAGGAGAAGTATTTGATTCTAAGAAGCAAGGGCTAATGTACAAGAGAGAAGGATATTCAACACAACCTACTAAGTTGACTCCACAACAAATTGAGGAGAAAAGAGCAAAAGGCTTGTGTTTCAATTGATAGCAAATACAAATGAGGACATAAATGTAGTGAAAAGAAATTGTTTTATATTGAAGGTCCCAATGAGGGAAGAGGAGGAACCCATACTAGAGGATGAAAGGGAGTCAAATGAGGAATCACATGATTCTCAACCAATCATTTCTTGTCATGCACTCGTGTTTCAAATAAATATCTAACAAACTCTCAAGGTGGGGGGTTCCTAAAGAAGCGGAAGGTAACAATCTTGATCGACTCAAGTAGTACTCATAATTTCATCAACAAAAAGTTAGCTACTCGTCTAAATTGTTTCATATATCCAGCTCCAGAGTTTCAAGTTTTGATTGCAGATGGTGGTACATTTAGTTGTTTAGGGAAGTTTCATAGCATTAAATTATCCATGGGAGATTATCAGCTTGATACCCCAATGTATGCAATATCCATGGGTCCAGTAGATATTGTTTTGGGAGTACAATGGCTTACTACATTAGGAACAATTGAGATGAACTTCCAAGAACTATTCATGAGATTTCAATCGGAAGGAAGGCTAGTAGAGCTAAGGGGGTTGAAGGAAAAATCTCCACAAATGGCAAGCCTCATCAAATGCAAAAGTTGCTTAAGAAAGGAGTGGATGGATTTGTGTTCAACCATGTTCATTAGAAGTCTCAATCTAATACTCCACCATCCGCATTTGCAAGCTGGCACTGGATCAAGCCACTCAATTGTTCTTGGAGATATGCCTAAAGGACTTCCTCCCAAGATGGATCATGATCATGCCATACGCTAGTCCCGTGGAGCCAACCACATCAACATCGCCTTACTGTATCCACACATACAAAGAGTGAGATAGAAAAAAATGTTGAAGAGATGCTTGAGGCATGAATTATCCAGAATAGCCAAAGTGCTTACTCCTCGCCTGTGGTGATGGTACGTAAGAAGGATGATACTTGGTGCATGTGTCCAGATTATAGAGTGCTCAATATGTACACCATTAAAGATAAGTTTCCAATTCCAGTCATTGATGATTTGCTAGATGAATTAAATGGAGCTATGTTTTTTACCAAGTTAGATCTTAGATCTGGTTATCACCAAATTCGGATTAAGGAGGAAGATATTTGTAAGACAACATTTCAGACTCATGAGGGTCATTATGAATTTTTGGTGATTCCATTTGGTCTTACCAATGCACCATCTACATTCCAAAGTTTGATGAATTCCATTTTTAAGAAGTTCTTGAGAAAGTTTGTGTTAGTATTCTTTGATGATATATTAATTTATAGCAAGACTTGGGAAGAACATTTGTAACATGTGGACCCAACCATTACAAATACTTGAAGATCATAAAATCTATGCTAAGCCATCCAAGTGTGTTTTTGGTCTTACAGAGGTGGAGTATTTAGGACACATAGTTTCACATGAAGGAGTAAAGGTGGACCCTAACAAAATTAAGGCTATCATGGAATGGCCTATTCCAAAAACTATTAAGAAACTGAGAGGATTCTTGGGATTGACAGGGTACTATAGAAGATTTGTGAAGAATTATGGTAGTATAGCAGCACCTCTCACCGCTCTATTGAAGAAGGATTCTTTTCATTGGAATGAGTCTGCCAATACAGCATTTGAGAGATTGAAGGAGGCTATGTGTTCAACTCCGGTACTTGCCACTCCTGACTTCACCAAGGAATTCATTGTGGAATGTGATGCTTCTGGAAATGGGATAGGAGCAGTGCTTATGCAAGAAGGTCAACCAATTGCTTTTGAGAGTTGTCAATTAAAAGGTAAGAATCTACTAAAACCTATTTATGAGAAGGAAATGCTAGCAATACTCCATGTAGTAAAACAATGGCGGCCTTATCTATTGGGTAGACATTTCCAAGGTTAAAACCGGATCATGATAGCCTAAAAATATTTTTGGAACCGCGACTATCTTAGAAGGAAACAACACAAATGGGTCACTAAGATGTTAGGATATGACTTTGAGATTGGCCATATAAGAAAGGGAAAGAAAATATTATAAATGAATCGCGTCGGGAAGGATGAGAAAAGATGAAGCCTTGTGTGTGCCCTTTCAATATTACAAGCAAGTGGGTGGAAGCCATAAGTGGCAAAATGATGTTCGCGACAAGTAATCTCATCGAGCAATTAAAAGTGACGTCCTAGTAGTAGTTTAAGATAAGTTTTGGAAGGAGATACTCTTTTGGTATAAAGGCGTTTGTATCTCTGCAAGAATTCCAACCTTAAAATCAAGATTCTCACAGAGTTGCATGAGTCTCCAGTGGGTGGTCATTCAGATTTTTGAAGACATATCATCGAGTCAAGCAGATTTCTTTTGGGAGGGGCTTAAGGGTGATGTTCAAAAATTTGTGGTTGAATGTTTGGTGTGTCAAAGGCATAAAGGGGAGACAATTAAGACACCAGGTCTCTTGCAACCCTTATCTATTCCTAGCCAGTGTTGGGAAGAGGTATCCATGGACTTCATCACAGGGCTTCCCAAATCTAAAGGTCATAATGTCATCATGGTGGTAGTTGATCGACTCACTAAATATGCACATTTCATTGCATTAGCACATCCTTTTACAGCAAGTGCAGTGGCTAAAGCTTTTTTGGAGAATATCCAAAAGCTACATGGTACACCTAAAGTTATTGTGAGTGATCATGATCCTATCTTCACTAGTCACTTTTGGAAAGATTTATTCTCATGTTTGGGTACTCAATTGGCTATGAGCTCTTCATACCACCCTCAATCAGATGGGAAAATGGAGGTTGTTAATAAGTGTTTGGAAGGATATGTACGTTGTTTCACTTCAGAGAAATAGTCTTAGTGGGTAGATTGGCTACCACTTGCGGAATGGTGGTATAACACTTCTTTTCATAGCTCATAAAAAATGTCCCCATTTTTGGCACTTTATGGATATCATCCTCCTTCCATCACATCATCAATTAAGGTGTCCCCAAGAGTTTAGGCAGTAGAAGACCACTTGCTTCATCAACAAGTACTTTCAGGACTCAAGGAGAATTTAGCCATGGCACAAAATCGAACGAAACAACAGGCAGACCAACATCGTAGTGAAAGAAGTTTTGAAGTTGGGGATTGGGTCTTCTTGCGTTACTGCACCTTATAAGCAAATCTCACTAAAGCAGCAAAGAAAGAATAATAAGTTGTCTCCAAAGTATTACGGTCCATACCAAATCATGCAGAAGATCGGTAGTGTTGCCTACAAGCTTGAGTTGCCACCAACAACAAAGATACATCCAGTTTTTCATGTTTCCTATTTGAAGAAGGCAATTGGGCATAATATTCCCACTCAAACAACACTTCCCGAGTTGGATGAATAAGGAAGAATCATTTTGGAACCAGAGTGCATTCATCAAACACGCACAAAGAAGCTGAGGAATAGAACTATCACTGAGTATCTCATCCAATGGAAGAAGTTACCAATTGAAGATGCCACATGGGAAGATGAGGAGTTCATTCAAAAGTTTCCAAACTTGATTAGCATTAAGGACAATGCTTAGGTGTGTCTAAGTCGGCCTAGGTGATATCCTTGGCATAAATAGGTATATATAGGAGGTTGTGAGTCTTATTTCATCAAGTGTGAAGTGTGTTCTCATTAGAGATATTTGGAGGTTTTCCCCCTCGAAGTGGCTTGTTATTCTCAGTTATTATCAAGTAATTGCAGCATATTTCATATCATATTCTTCTATTGTGCAAGTTATTTCATAACAATAACTTTTTATCTAATCAACCGATTGCCTCTCTCCCCCCTTTTTTTGAAAATGAAGTACATAAAGAGATCCACACAACACACACCCCATAGGTAGTGCCAAATAATCGAGAATATTTATTTTGCTAGAAATTTTATATTTATTTCATGTGGCTTTAGCAATTATGTTTGATTTACTTTAAATTCATGCAAATTTTCTTACTTCAATATTGAATTGAACCCAAAAATTGAGTTTTTCCATTTTATATCTAAAACCACACTTTTTCCTAATCTTAATATTAGAAGCAAGGTTGAGACACCTTTCCCAACACTTGACCCCCAATTTTTAAAATTTCAATTCAAGTTTCACTAATACTTGCCAATTCTAGTGGTCATTATGAGCCAACTAAGCACTTGTTTACATGAGTTGATGTTATGTGCTTACATTTAAAGACATTCATTTGCATCCATTTCTCATCCTCTCACATTTGACCAACCTCTCTCATTGTAGAATTATTCAAGGAACAATTAATAATAAAACACTTTAGCTTGGTGCATTAAAAAGGAGTGCTTGCAATGTGTTTCCAAATATTTTGCAAGCACCAACATGAGACCAATGTAAGCTCTTTGCAAGCACTAACATGAGACCAACATTAGCTCCTTTCAAGAAGATAGACTAGAAACTTATAATGGAAGACCAACAATCATAATTTATAAATTTACCTTGAGAATCACACTCAAAGCCAACAATAAAGACCAAAAGTCACAAGTTAGAATTTTACATTAAATGTCCCTTTAAGGATTTGAACTTGCGTCTCCACAATGAATACCCAAAATTTTTAACTAATTAACCTTAAACCTCTGGACAATTAAAGTATTTTGTATTTTTAAATATTTTTTAGTTTCAAATAGTAAAAAGAGTAGAATAGACAATTACTAGGTAGGTGAGTTGTAGAGTAGAGTCATACACTAAATAGGATTAAATTCATGCACAAAGGATAAGTGTGTAGACATGGGTATGGACTTAATTCAAAGACTTGTCCTAGGATAAAAAAGAGGTCAAGCCCATGATATACATTGATAAACATACATAGAAGTATATTTTCCTAGATCGTGGACGTTCAAGTTTAGGAACTACATTAAAGGAGATTCATTGTTTTGTCATAAAACTAATTATATTTATTTATTACATTTTACTTTCCTTCATCTTAAACTTCCATTACCATTTTATTAAAATTTCAGTATCAAACTCATGGAAAGTCCTTTCACAAGTCTAATTATGCCTCTATACATAAAAACCAAAAATTGAGTCGATATATATTTATAAAACGAAAAAAATATTATTTTCAAAACAAAAAATAGAATAAATGTATTATAAAAAATTAGCTTTCAATAAAGTAAATAATTTCTAAATAAAAGTTGAAAACTTATATGTCTAAAGTAAAATAAAACAATTCTTAAAATCAATAAAATAATTTAAAAAATATAATAATTTTTTTTAATAAATTAGTATGAATATTTAAATATATATATTTAAAACACCTCAAACTTGTGAATATTTTTAAGAATTATTAGCACTTCAGAATTGATTTCTTTTAACATCTTTTAAACAAGCACTTGCACCAGAAATGGGTGCAAGGGTTATGCCGATAGAAAATATTGGTTGAGTTAAAGTTTGTTTTCTGGGAAGGGGTGACCAAGATTTTTTAGCTCGAGACAAGATCATTTAGTCTTTTTCAACCTTTTAAATGAAAATATTGTTTGTGAGTTAGAGATTGTTTTCAGACATGGGGTGAGGAATATTTTCGTTGTTTGGTAGTTATTTTATCCGGTGTAAAAATTGTGACAAAACAATTCTGATTGCATAAGCAACTAATATATACGCAGTGTGAACTTCTAGTATTTCAATAGAAGTGACATAATTGTGATTACCTAGGTCACCAAACTTGTCAAGAACAAAGCTCAAAAAGCTTAAACATTTTTGCTCTCTTATGCACATGAACACGGTAAGTGTGGATGCAAGGGAGCCCATGAAAGATGCATTCTTGAACTAAAGTTTAATTATTTTATCACAATCTATTATTTCCTGCAACCCCTCCAACAAGCAAAGTATTGTTGTTGGAATGGCATAGACAATATCCCATAGGGACTCAATTTTCATTTGAGTAATATTCAGCTTAAAATGAAAATATTAAGAATGTGGTCCAAGCTTATCCCATGTCAACTCATAATCTCATCCAAGATTAACCAAGGGAAAAAGAAGACAATGTCTTCTTGAAGAGATTTAAAAAAAAAAATTGTTCATTTTGTTTTTGTGATGAACTCTCTTTATGTTTGTATAAGTTTGTTGAACCCCAGTTAGTATTTGTGTGTTTACAACCAAGGTTTCTATAAGTCATGTTCCCACTAGTTTTTCCCTTATACCTTTTAGTATTTTTGGTTAAAAAACCACAAAACCTAAAATTTGATTGTACTAGGGAGTTTCCCAGCTCAAACGTAGAGGAAGGCCACTATTCCATAGCGATCTCTCCAACTGTTGGTACGCTTTTCACTGCTCTTTGGACAAATAGGATCATTCTTGAAGATATAATGGCAGTAACAAATCTATTCACCAACACTCCATAATCTATTTCTGATAACCAATATGCATGATTTGTGGTTGGCAATCCTTGAAGCCACTCTGGCTGCCCTCAAAGCCTTCCATTATATGCTGAGAAAATCTTCTTTTTTTCACCATTTGGTGCGTATTTGCTAATGGCCTTTCTATTTTGCTTTGGGTTCTTGTTGTTTTAGACATGATCATCACAAAACTAAAAAGAACAATGCTCTTTTACTGCTTTGGGTTCTTCTTGCTACAAAGCAAGAGGCAAAGAACCAAGTAAAAAGAGAGAGAAAGATACACGTGTTTGATTGTGGAAGAAAAAACATCCAATTAGAAGAGACATCAATTGCCAAGATTTGATAGTCTAAACTTGTTGAAAGAACAAGCAAAGATTGCGTGGGCCAACAAATTGTCCATAAAAGCAAAAGACAAGGGAATTCACTACAAAAAATTTTAAAAGATAGAATGGAGTCAAAGCCATCACATCCAAACCAGCAAGGCTTGATGATGCAAATAAAGATCTAGCAACACGTTGTCTGAACTTGGTGTACCACTAGAAAGTGAACAAAGTTAGCATAGGTATGACCTACTTAGTGTACTTTCTAAGAACATAACAAGATTATGCCACCAAATGCTTTGACAATTATAAGATGAGAAAAAAAATGTTGGGAAAGGGGAAAACTGCCCTTACAAAAGAGCTTACAAAGCGGCATATTGATGCCTAATATAGATTGAATCACAAGCATAAAACAAGGAATGTCTAAGTCAATCAAAGACTATAGCTGAAGAATGTTAAGAATCTGGAAAATATGTTTGGATGAATTGATTTCTTTTAACATCTTTTAAACAAGTTTTGAGTACTTGCATTCATAGTATTGTAATAAATGTATTTGTTGTGAGGTAGGTAAAGAATGTGTCATTTAATAGATAGACATTTCACATGACATAGCAATTAAGAGAAGGTAGGTTAGTAATAGTTTGAGATCAATAAACCCTACAAACTTAATCTATTTAAAAAAGTGAATAGTATATTAGTTTTATAATTGTACATTTTAGATTTATAAAATAATATTATATAAATATATTATTAGACATTTAATTAAAAATATTTGTTAAAAATAATTTTATTTTAATATACAAAATATTAACTTTAGGCATCATATTTGATCAAATTAAATTAATAAATCAAATATTACAAAGATAACTTATTTTTAGTAAATAAAAACAATAGAAAATGCAACACTTATAATAACTAATGTTTATATTCTACAATATTGCATGTCTATAAGCTATATATTAAATACAATTATATATTTTGTAAATATTAACATATTAATACAAAATTTACATGATCATTTAAAATACATACCCATTACATACATTTATTAATGTTGAATAATGTATATGAAAACAAACTAAAATCTATTCTTAAAAAAAAAATTCCCCTTCATTTTTCTAAAAATCTGCTTATAAAACACAAAACTTTTTAGCCAGTTATGTTCGCTTTAGCATTTATAAAATTGAGAGATTGAATCTTATTTTAATTTTTGATGGGTTCAAAACCAACAAGAAAAAACAAAACTTGAGTACTAATAAATGTATTTAAGATATGTATTATTTATATATAAAGGTAAATATAATTGTTCTACCAAGAACATTTTAGAAGTATATATACTGATAGCAACCGCACAGTTACATTTGTTAGGTTCAGAGGACAATATAATCGAGGAAATAATTATTCTGGTGTGGGGAAACCATGGTTTCTATACTGGCTCAGGTGTTCAATTCAGTCCATTCATTTGCATCTAATTGGATTTATTCCACATTATTTTTTTGTTCTTCAAATATACTGATTACGCAACTTATGTGTATGCATTGCAGGAACGCATTCTAGGAGCCGCCATGGGAGCTGGATTTGCAGCAGCCATGGTTCTGTATGAACAGAAACTCATTTACAGGTCAGCTGCTCATTCATTTGAATCAATCTCTGGACACCCAGTAGCTCCATCTGCTCCCCAGGTAACAACAAATCTAATATGTAATAATATTATTTTCAAAAATAGTGATTTCAAATATAAAAATAAAATAAGAAATGTAAGACTTTTGATCAAAATATGGACTTATTCGTATTTATGACAGGCCTTTACTTTTTGGCTTATGAACTGAGGTTTTTAAATTTCAATTAGACCCATTTAAGACTAGGAACAGTAGTTGTCTGTATGATATCTGATCAAATTATGGACTCCTGGGTATTCGTCACGGGGCTTCTTGTACACATGTGAATTGAAATTTATGTAATTGCATTACACCCATTGACGATTAGGAGCAAATGTTGGCCATTTCCTTTGTGGTGTTTAATCAGTATAGTCGATTAATTTCTATGCATATAGACCTACGTGGGCGTTCGTTATTTGACTACAGTTGCAGAGAAATTAAAGGTTCATCAATCTTCAATGTAAATGCGGATGTTCTTGGAGGATAATTTTTGGGCGGCGTTATGAATTAGTACCGAAATGGAACTTGATTGCATTTTCGGTACCAGTTGAACATTTAAACAAATGAAGATCAAACCCTAGGAAATTTCCTCCACCAGTTTAGGGGTATCGGTTAAACTTTTGGATGCAATTTATTCATTTTTATATTTATTATGTTGGGATTCACGATTGCAGTTTTTAAACAAATAATGGGACCACCAACTTCTTAAAAATTCTCAGCTAAAAACTTTTATCATTAATTTTTCTAATAAAATTTATTTAAACACCTAATTATAAAAAAAGTTCATAAATTTTCTTAACAGCGTCACTGAGAATTTATTGATAAACCCCGTTCCATAGATGTTAGAACCATAGCCTTATTGACCTCTAAGTTGTCTTGATCATAGTTCGCAAACTCGGACTCGGAGAGTACTCGGCAAGCCCAAAAAAAGTTGACTCATATACTACTTGGAAAAACTCGGCACCTTAAAAAACACTTAAACTTTTGAAAAAAACATAATTTTTTGAAAAAATATAAACTTTATGCAAAATATAGCTACAAAATGAATCAAATGAGTTTGGTGGGGGTTTGGGGAAACACTCCTAGTTGGGTGCAAGGGTTTGGGGGCTGTGGGGGTGTAGGAGCAACGCCCCTCTTGGGGGCAATAGCAGGGTTGAGGGGCAGCACCGCTCATGGGGGTCTAGGGACCTCTAAGTTGTCTTGATCATAGTTCGCAAACTCGGACTCGGAGAGTACTCGGCAAGCCCAAAAAAAGTTGACTCATATACTACTTGGAAAAACTCGGCACCTTAAAAAACACTTAAACTTTTGAAAAAAACATAATTTTTTGAAAAAATATAAACTTTATGCAAAATATAGCTACAAAATGAATCAAATGAGTTTGGTGGGGGTTTGGGGAAACACTCCTAGTTGGGTGCAAGGGTTTGGGGGCTGTGGGGGTGTAGGAGCAACGCCCCTCTTGGGGGCAATAGCAGGGTTGAGGGGCAGCACCGCTCATGGGGGTCTAGGGCCAACACCCCTAGTGGGGTCGAGGGCTAGCGCCCCTCACGCGGTCCGGGGACATTGTCTCCCTGTTACGATACAGAGTGGGGTCGAGGGGCCGTGCCCCTGCCACCAAGCCCAAATTAAGGTCTTTGAAATCACACAAAACTTCATCTTGCACACCATTTTTGTCCTTTCAGATGGTGTGCAGAAACAATGCAATTTTTGAGGGTTTAAAGAGAAAAAAACATGTCAAAACCACGTTTCTAGCACATTTTTTATTCCACATTATTACCAGCGATTTCAGGTGAAAAATTGGTGAGTTTTTTCCGAAAAATCGACAAGTTTTTGGAGTTTTATTGGCGAGTTTTCAGACCCTAAGGTTCGTGAGTAAACCCACAAGTTACTAGCTGGGTTTTTTTTTCCCGTGAGTACTTGCTGAGTATGTAAACCATGGTCTTGATGATGCATGGTACATATCAATTAACCCTTTGATTATATCACAATCGTTTTAATTGCAGTCCTATTTTTTATGGGATATGACATTAATTTGAGAATGCTGATTTAAATGATTTTTTTTTTGTGTTTGGGCTGAATATAAAAGCGTAATATCTGAAATTTGGAATATTAGGAGTATGGGCAATGTTAGGAACAACATAATTGACCAGAGTAATTATTGGAATTCCTTCCTCAGATGGTGAACATCTCTCCCCTTTTTAGGATTCCATTAAGATAAAAGGGAAGGTGGGCAAGCTAACTTTCAATATATCAGAAATATACACTCCATTAAACAGGCCATGGTCTTCAAATTTGGAGTTGATACTATTGTTTCAGTCATAACAGAGTGATCTGTTTTTAACGTCTGTTAAAATTAATTGTAACATTTTAGCTTTTATTGAATGAAAATAGTATTAAAAATTGGGTAATGTCGGATATGTGTAATCACTTGAACATGGTAAAATTATCCCCAATTTACTAGATACAATACTTAGCATGAGGCTCGGCATTGCCCCTGTGCTTCATATGTATCTACGTATTTTCAAAATCTTTACTTTAGAGGCTGCATTAAATCCAAAAGAAAACTGTTGGTCATCTTGATGTGGGTTTGTTTTTTAAATATAGTGAGAAAATTTGTAATGTTTAGTCTGCAGGCGATCAATGACAACATTTTACTATTACATTAGAAGTAGGTTATAGTTGGTAGTTTTAGTATTCTGTACTTGATAGGTAACTAAGCTGTTTTGCCTAATTGGATACTTTGTATAAGTAAATTTTTAGTGAAGCCGTACATTTATCGTAGCATTCGGAACTAACAGTGGTACTAGACAACTAGCAAAAATGGAAGGAGTGTGAAAGAGAAGAAACTTGGTAGTTGGAGATGGTTGATGTCCCATCAGGCTCTTGCTTGTGCATTAAAGGGTATTGAAAATATTTTTATTTACTCACAAATCATGATTTTTTCTTATTTTCCAAACAATCTGCATGTCTTGGAAAGATAAAACAGAAATTTTAATTTTCTTATTACATGATTGGTTGAAAGGATAGACAATGAAGATAATATTGGTAAGAAGTTAAACAGATTTGAATAAAACTAATAGTTTTTGTAAGTCATGTATGTGAAAGAATTATTTCTTTTTGGTGGAGTAATAGCTATTAGAATTTGTCATATACAACAAATCTGCTCAAGACTTAATGCATATGAACTAATCTTTTTTTATTTTTTTAAAGGGGTAAATGTTTTTGACCTGGAGCTATGAACCAGTGAGGTCACAAATGGGGGACCTCATCCCCAATATAAACACTCAACAATAACACTCTAGTGGGGTTGTAATTGGGCCCTCTTGGGCACTTTTGTAATTAGGCCCTTTTGGGTACTTCTGTAATTACTTACTATTATTATTAATATAACATATAGGCTATTAGCCTTTTGCCAAAAAAAATAAAAAACACTCCAGTGGGGTTTGAAACCTTGATGGCAAGAACAACATCACAACTTAACCATCACATAATGCCACTATTGGCAATGCATATAAACTAATCTTAACACCATAAAAATGAATAAAGATATTCTATTCAATATAATGGATCTAATTACATAGAGACATGCAAATGCAGACTTCACAGATCCAATTACAAAGAGACATGCAATTGTATAGACTTCATGGATCTAATTACAAAGAGACATGCAAATGTATAGACTTCATGGATCCATGAATCAACAAGATGAGATCTCCTAAAGGTTAGAATTTAACTCCCAATCACTCCCAATTAGGAGGGGAGTTAACTCACTCTAACTAGTATGATTGATGGAGTGTAACTTAACCTAAGCTAGATAAGTGTCAATTAGATGCATAAATCAAGGCACATGACTAATTGACTGAACTGCCTAAGTGTGCTTAAATAGAGTGTAAATAAAATATAGATGGTAATTGTTCCTAGTGAACTAACATGAACCTAGCCTGGTGAGATAATATTTTATTAGTCTAATACCACCTCTTAAGTACAACTTAGAGAGAAAAAAATGAGGCAAATCATTAAGGTGGGTCTCAAAAACTAGGTTTGATCAAATACCCATGTACAATGATAAGCCACCCCAAAGAGAGGATGAAGAGAGAGACTAGGTAGCCCCCAACTTATTAGCACAGAAGATGGAGCATAACTCAACCTAGGTTAGATAAGTGTCAATTATGTTGTAATGTCCCCTTCTCAATTGTGATCAATTCAGTTGACCGTTAGCCTATTCCGGAGACCCGTAGGCTACTCGGAGGGTGAAATTAGGGTTTCTTGTTTTTGAGGAGGTTGTTGCTTGAGGTTTGGTGATTGGATTGCGGTTTCTTTCTGGGTTTTCAGAGAGCTTCGTAGTGATATAGCTTGCATGGTGTTCTGAGCAACTTTTTGAATTTACTATTTTTAGTAAATTCTATTTATGGCAGTGGTCCTGTTGGCTTCAGTACAGTTGGCTCCTCTTTGCAGTCAGTTTAGTTGGTATGGTTGTTTCTGGCCTTTGGATGCATTTCTTGGAGGGATAAGTTAATTTCATTTAAATAATGTTTTATTTTAATGTTATGTTTTCTCATTGACCCCT
This sequence comes from Sequoia sempervirens, assembly GCA_007258455.2. Taxonomy (NCBI): domain Eukaryota; kingdom Viridiplantae; phylum Streptophyta; class Pinopsida; order Cupressales; family Cupressaceae; genus Sequoia; species Sequoia sempervirens. Next base: position 25,056 of record VDFB02327156.1, read on the forward strand.
TGGCCTAGCTTTATCACTTTAAGTTGTTTTAAAAGGGGGACTTCAATGGTGAATGCCTCATCAGGAGGTAATTAAATATTTCTAAGGCCAATTTTATGAGGAAGTCTAAGGGGGACGCCATCTTCAAGGAGCATATTATTTTTACTAAAGCCAAATATTACCTCATGAAATGGGATGCCTATCTTTGGAGGGAAATGAAGTCAATTCAAAATTGAAAAAGGGCGCACTTTCTAGAAGCTTCTAGAGATGCTTTTGCTGAGTTTATAAAAGGAGGCCTTCTCTCTTCAGTTGGTATCTCTTGTCTACCATACCGTTATGCTGTTGGATTGTTCAGGCAAAGCTTCAAGGAAAGCATACCTCCTAGCACTTGGCTTACCTTCTTGCTTGAAAGATAGCAACTAGTTGGGTGTTAGTTTATAGTTGAGTTGTTTGTAGGGGGATTTTGCATTATAGTGGTTATTTTGCATTTGTAGGTCAGATTCAAGCATGCTAATGAAGTTTTCAGAGTTGCTGGTTAGGTATTGCTGAATGTAGTTTTTATTCATATCTCTTGAAAATAAAATAATATTGTTCTGGGCATTGCATCTATCCATTTCTCTATGTGGGGCGACCATTTGAGCAAAATTGCAGATTTTTTTATAAGTCTTTGATTTTTCCAAGGCAAATCGCCCTTACTTGAGGGCCATACCATCTGGAGGAGTCTTGGAATTCGTGCAAGAAAAACAGGTGGCTGTAAGCTGAGGTTTATTCATTGGGAATTGGGAGCCTTCATCTCAAGAGTCTTTTGCACTCATTCTTAGGCCATTTGGTTGAGTTGGGAGCATTTTGAGAGCATTTCAGTGAATTCTAGGGTTGATGGTTGTCATATTTTAGCTGCTGGTCTGTCATATCAGAATTAAGAAAATCATCATTTGGGCTGGGATTGAGTACTGGAGGTCATATTAAGCATTTGAGCTTAGTCTTTACTATTGTAGCTTGTTATGTTTCACTAATGCAGTATACTTGCAGGATATTATCTTTATTGTAAGGTTGTTTAGTAGTACTATCAGCCAATGTTATTATCTTGCTAAGTCATTGTACTTTCTAGTTGCAAAACTCATGGATCCTCTGACCATATGCTCGCCACTCCTTGGCGCATTTCTTGGTTAGAGTTACTTTCCAGTCAAGTAGCTCATAGGGATCTTCTGACCATATGCTTGCCACTCCTCGGCGCATTTCTTGGTTAGAGTTACTTTCAGCTAAGCATGCATAAGATTCTCTGACCATATGCGCGTCTCTCCTAGACGCATTTCTTGGTTAGAGTTCCTTTTAGCTCAGCATTGCATCAGATCCTCTAACCATATGCTTGCTCGTCTTGGGCACATTCTTGGTTAGAGTTACTTCCGCATCGTTTTGGTTTTGAAGCTAACCTTAACAGGTGCGTGTTGCATTGTATTTAAAATTGTAAAACAAAAAAAAAATTGGTTTGGTTCTTTACAGTGGTATTAGAGCCATGATCCTACCAACCTGTGCCCTACAGTGATTCAATTGTTAGATAAGTGATAGTGATTGCAGATACTACACCAAAAGTCAGGCCAGAAAACAACAGTCACAGTTTTTGCCAGTGCCAGAAGCAGATACCTTTTCAAAGGCCTTGAGAGAAATAGGGAAAGCAGTTGAGAACATGTCAAATAGTCATAAGCAGACCATGGATGAGAGAGAGGATAGGATGGAGAAGAAGTTTGATGGGATGATTGAAATGATGTCTCGTTTGCTTGCAAGAATGGATCAGCAGGCTGCTCAAAATCATACTCCTAGTCAAACAATGCCATGGGTGAAAATAGTGGTGTCAATGGAAACCATGGCAATGGGAGAGATAGGACTATTGGCCAACATGAGGCCACCTCTAGAGGATAAGCCTTTAGGCCACTCTTTCCTACATTCACTTAGAGGGAGGAACCACAAGTTGAAGCTGCCATTCCTTTTGCAGATGATGCCAGGCAAGCCTACATAGAGTATGCCACCTTACCCCCTGATCTTAGAGACCAATGGTCCTTTGATCAATTCTTGAACCATAGAAACAGAAGAAACAGAGGAAGAGTTGATAACCGAGCTCCTATGGCTCCTAGAATTGACTATCAACAAGCCCTTGGGAAGGTGTCATTGGTTCACTTCGATGGAAGTGATAAGTGTTCAACAAGGTCGTGGGTTCAGAAGCTAGACAACTACCTATCGCTAAGGTCCATGTCGGAGGAAGATGCCATAAAGTTTGCAACATTGCATTTGGAAGGAGCTGCCCATGAGTGGTGGTACCATGGTTTGGTCACTCTTGGCCACAACCTCATTCGAACCTATGATGAGTTCACCAACAAGCCGATTGAGAGGTTCGACACTAAGGATCCTGAAGTGAAGTTTAGGGAGCTTGCACAACTGAAACAAAATGGTGTGTTGGAAGCTTACATTGGAGATTTCCAAAGACTTTCCGTGATGGTGCCCAACATCACTGAAAGAAGACTAGTTGTTCTATTCTCAGAAGGTTTGATGGAACCATTGAAGGGATGGGTTAAGGCATTTGACCCACCAAGTCTTGAAGAGGCCATCAAGAAAGCTAGAAGTATGGAATTGGCTGCCCCTAGGCCAAAATTTCAGTCTAAGCCCTTTTCTCATAAAAGGGACAAGAAGCATGTTTCAAATCAGCATAAGAAGTTTCCACCTAAGTTGACTGATGTGGAGCGTGAGCAGCTTAGAAAGGATGGCAAGTGTTATACTTGTAAGGAACCTTGGATTAAGGGCCATAGATGCTATGGAAGAGGGCATTCTAACCACATGGGGGCCTATTCTGATTATGAATCAGAATCTGATATGTCTGATCAACAATCTTATTTTGGGGACAGCGAGGAGGAAAGAGCCTCAGAAGAGTCCAATCATGAGCAAGGAGTTGGGGGCCCTATTGCCCAACTCTCTCGTTTCCAAAAGAACGAATCTTTCAAGGTTCATGGTGGGATTCGTGGTCACCGTGTTGTTGCCTTAATTGATACTGGGGCAACACATAATTTCATTGACGAAGGAGTGGTTGCAAAGAGAGGTCTCAAAACTGAAGAATTTGAAGGCTTCAAAGTCATGGTGGTTGATGGGTTTCATATTTCTTGCAACCGAAGGGTTCCTAACATGTCTATGCAGTTGGACAACTATGAAGTCAAAGATGACTTCTATGTAGTCACTATTGGTGACATGGATGTCGTGCTTGGTATTCAATGGCTATGTTCACTTGGGGAAATCTCTCTTAATCTACAAACAATGGAGCTCAAGTTTCAATCCGAGGGGAAGAAGGTAGTGCTAAGGGGAATGTCCAATGGAGGTCCTCAGATTGTATCATTGAAAAGAATCGAGAGGTTGATTCAGCATGAGCAAGTTGAGTGGGTTGCAGAATGCAAGGTTTTTCCAGCTAGCCCGGTTGCAACAAAGAGGGACTATCCTCCAGATATCCAATCTATACTCACCAAGAGGAGTAAGGTGTTTGTTGATCTACCTCCTGGGCCACCTCCTGAAAGGGGAGCTAAGCATGTCATTGAACTCAAGGAAGGGGCCAAGCCAGTCATCACAACACTATATCGGTATCCTAAGAAGCAGAAGGACGAAATTGAGAAAAACATAAAAGAACTCTTGGAAATGGGCTTCATTCGTCCAAGCAAGAGTCCCTTCGCTTCAGCAGTAGTTCTTGTGAAGAAGAAGGATGGCACCATCCGCATGTGTGTGGATTATCGTGCCTTGAATCAAAGCATAGTAAAAAAATCGGTACCCCATCCCCCAGATAGATGAGCTCATTGACGAGCTAGACGGTGCCAAGTTCTTTTCAAAAATTGATTTGAGGTCGGGCTACTATCAAATTCGGATGAGGGGGTCAGATGTTGAGAAGACGACATTCAAATGCCACTATGGTCATTTCGAGTTTTTCGTCATGCCATTTGGGTTGACTAATGCTCCTGCCACTTTCCAGTCTTGTATGAACAGAGTCTTTCAAAAGCAATTGAGGAAGTTTGTGTTGATCTTTTTTGATGATATCCTTATCTTCAGCAAGACGTGGGAAGAGCATCTCAAGCACTTGGAGGAAGTGCTTAGTATCTTGGAATCAAAAAGCTTGTTTGCCAAAGAATCCAAATGTGAATTTGGAATGAAAGAGTTGCTCTACCTTGGTCACATAATCAGTGTTGATGGGGTGAAAGTTGATCCTGAAAAGATCAAGGCAATAGTTGATTGGCCACCTCCAGAAAACTTGACTCATTTGAAAGGGTTCTTAGGTATTTGTGGCTTTTATAGAAGATTTGTGAAGGGCTACTCTCAAAGTGCTGCTCCTCTTACTGACCTCACTAAAAAGGGGGCTTTCTTTTGGTCAGAAAAGGCTCAAAATGTTTTTGATAAGTTCAAGAAGATCACGAGTTCTTGTCCGGTTTTGGCCATACTAGATTTCTCCAAGCCTTTCGAGTTACAGTGTGATGCATCCGAAGAAGGTGTTGGGGTTGTTTTGATGCAAGATAAGCATCCCATTGTGTTTGAAAGTAGAAAATTAAGGGGTGTTGAAAGGACCTACTCCATCTATAACAAGGAAATGCTTGCAATTATGCATGCATTAGCTAAGTTCAGACAATATTTAGTAGGGAGCAAGTTTGTGGTCAAGACTAATCACAATAGTCTCAAGCACTTCATGCATCAAAAGGATTTGAACGAAAGACAACAAAAGTAGGTGAGTAAGCTTCAAGCTTACGATTTTGATATTGAGTATGTCAAGGGGGAAAACAACATTGTGGCGGATGCTCTATCTAGGAGGCCTCATTTGAGCTCATTGTGTGAGCTTACTGTTGATTGGAAGGAAATGTTGCTTGCTGATTATGCCAAAAATCAGTTTGCAACCAGCATCATTGAAGGTACTTTTCATGATGAAAGGTACAAAGTGGTTGATGGTTTGATACACTACAAGGGAGAATCTTTTTGGTGGCTGATTCTAAGCTCAAAAAGAAGATTTTGATGACATTGCATGACATCCCCCTTGCTGGTCATCAAGGTTATTTGAAGACATATAGGCAGATTCGGGAGAGGTTTTCTTGGAAGGGGCTAAAAGAGGAAGTCCAACGCTACATCAAGGAGTGTCCCACTCGTCAGATGAACAAAAATGAGCATTCTCTTCCAGCTGGTCTGCTGCAACCTCTTCCCACTCCCAACCAAAAATGGGAAAGCATATCAATGGACTTCATCATTGGGTTGCCAAAAGTTGAAGGCAAAGATTGTATCTATGTTGTAGTGGACAAATTAACAAAGTTTGCTCACTTTTTTGCCATCACTAGCTCATTTTCAGCAGCTCAAGTTGTAGACTTGTTTTTTCATAAAGTGTTTAGATTGCATGGGTTGCCAAAAAACATTGTGAGTGATAGGGACAACAAGTTCCTAAGCACTTTTTGGCAAAAAGTCTTTAGGATGAGTGGTACGGTGCTCACTCCAAGCACTAGCTATCACCCTCAAACTGATGGACAAACAAAAATAGTGAACAAGTTGTTGGAAGACTATCTTAGCAACTATGTCTCGAAGTAGCAAAGGGCATGGGTGAAATGGCTTCACCTAGGGGAGTATTGCTACAATTCATCCTTCCACATGTCAATAAGGATGTCTCCATTCATGGCTCTCTATGGTTATGAGGCTCCTAGCTTTGTTGATTTGGTGTTTGGCGATAGCAAAGCCCCTCAAGCCAAGGATTTGTTGCAGCAGAGTCAAAATATTTTGAAGTTCTTGAAGAACAACCTTCAAATAGCACAAAATCAGCAGAAGATGTACGCTGATTAGCAGCCTGTTGAGCGTTCATTTGAGGTTGGAGATATGGTTTATCTTCAGCTTTAGCCTTACAGACAGTCTACTCTCAAGAAGAGTGGAGCTGAGAAGCTCAAACCTTGCTTCTATGGGCCATTCAAAGTCATCAGAAAGGTTGGGGCAATGGCTTATGAGTTGGAGCTACCATCAAGTAGCAAGGTTCACAATGTCTTCCATATGTCTCGCCTCAAGAAGGCACTGGGACACAATGTTGTTGCTTCATCACAGTTGCCTCCCTTGGACGAAGGACAACTGATTTTGATTCCATAGGAGATTATTAATTTCAGAGAGCGTTCTTTGAGAAGAAGAACAATCAAAGAATACTTGGTGAAGTGAAAAAACTTGCCTTTGAAAGATGCAACTTGGGAGAATGAGGGGATTCTGCAGCGTCCAGACTTGTGATTGCTTGAGGGCAAGCAATCTTGGGGAGGGCGGACTGTAATACCCCTTTCTCAATTGTGATCAATTCAGTTGACCGTTAGCCTATTCCGGAGACCCGTAGGCTACTCAGAGGGTGAAATTAGGGTTTCTTGTTTTTGAGGAGGTTGTTGCTTGAGGTTTGGTGATTGGATTGCAGTTTCTTTCTGAGTTTTCAGAGAGCTTCGCAATGATATAGCTTGCATGGTGTTTTGATCAACTTTCCGAATTTACTATTTTAGTAAATTCTATTTCTGGCAGTGGTCTTGTTGGCTTCAATACAGTTGGCTTCTCTCTACAATCAGTTCAATTGGTATGGTTGTTTTTGGCCTTTGGATGCATTTCTTGGAGGGATAAGTTAATTTCATTTAAATAATGTTTTATTTTAATGTTATGTTTTCTCATTGACCCCTTGGCCTAGCTTTATCACTTTAAGTTGTTTTAAAAGGGGGACTTCAATGGTGAATGCCTCATCAGGAGGTAATTAAATATTTCTAAGGCCAATTTTATGAGGAAGTCTAAGGGGGACACCATCTTCAAGGAACTTATTATTTTTACTAAAGCCAAATATTACCTCATGAAATGGGACGCCTATCTTTGGAGGGAAATGAAGTCAATTCAAAATTGAAAAAGGGCGCACTTTCTAGAAGCTTCTAGAGATGCTTTTGCTGAGTTTATAAAAGGAGGCCTTCTCTCTTCAGTTGGTATCTCTTGTCTACCATACCGTTATGTTGCTAGATTGTTCAAGCAAAGCTTCGAGGAAAGCATACCTCCTAGCACTTGGCTCACCTTCTTGCTTGAAAGATAGCAACTAGTTGGGTGTTAGTTTATAGTTGAGTTGTTTGTAGGGGGATTTTGCATTGTAGTGGTTATTTTTGCATTTGTAGTTCAGATTCAAGCATGCTAATGAAGTTTTCAAAGTTGCTGGTTATGTATTGCTGAATGTAGTTTTTATTCATATCTCTTAAATATAAAATAATATTGTTCTGGGCATTGCATCTATCCATTTCTCTATGCGGGGCGACCATTTGAGCAAAATTGCAGATTTTTTTATGAAGTCTTTGATTTTTCCAAGGCAAATTGCCCTTACTTGAGGGCCGTACCATCTGGAGGAGTCTTGGAATTTGTGCAAGAAAAATAGGTGGCTGTAAACTGGGGTTTATTCATTGGGAATTGGGCGCCTTCATCTCAAGAGTCTTTTGCACTCATTCTTAGGTCATTTGGTTGAGTTGGGAGCATTCTGAGAGCATTTCAGTGAATTCTAGGGTTGATGGTTGTCATATTTTAGCTGCTGGTCTGTCATATCAGAATTAAGAAAATCATCATTTGGGCTGGGATTGAGTACTGGAGGTCATATTAAGCATTTGAGCTTAGTCTTTACTATTATAACTTGTTATGTTTCACTAATGTAGTGTACTTGCAGGATATTATCTTTATTGTAAGGTTGTTCAATAGTAATGTCAGCCAATGTTATTATCTTGCTAAGTCATTGTACTTTCTAGTTGCAAAACTCATGGATCCTCTGACCATATGCTCGCCACTCCTTGGTGCATTTCCTGGTTAGAGTTACTTTCCAGTCAAGTAGCTCATAGGGATCCTCTGACCATATGCTCGCCACTCCTCAGCGCATTTCTTGGTTAGAGTTACTTTTAGCTAAGCATGCATAAGATCCTGTGACCATATGCTCGTCTCTCCTAGACGCATTTCTTGGTTAGAGCTCCTTTCAGTTCAACATTGCATTAGATCCTCTGACCATATGCTTGCTCGTCTTGGGCACATTCTTGGTTAGAGTTACTTCTGCATCATTTTGGTTTTGAAGCTAACCTTAACGGGTGTGTGTTGCATTGTATTTACAATTGAAAAACAAAAAAAAAATGGTCTGGTTCTTTACATATGTGCATAATTCAATGCACATGATTGATTGACACAAGTACTACTACTTAAATGTGCTTAAATAGAAATAAGTAAAATATAAATAGTAATTATTCTAACCTAGTGAATTAACTTGAACTTGGTCTATTGAGATAATATTTTATTATTCTAACATCTCCTTAAGTACAACTTAGAAGAGAGAAAAAAGAATGAGTCAAATCCTTAAAGGTGAGTCTCAACAATTAGGTTTGACCAAGTGCCCATGTACAATGATAAAGAGAGAATGAAGAGAGAGACTAGGTAGCCCCTCAAATGTAATGCTTCCTATGTTGATGGTGGTTGGTTGGCACTGAAGAGTGAAGATGATCCATGATTGCTGAATAGTATTTCTTCCCTCAAGAAGAAATAAATTCAAAGGTGAATGGAGAAGATCTTCCCATTCTACAAAGGAATATGAGTGAAGAAGATAGAAGATGAAAGTCTCTAGTAGCTATGCATTGGATTTCAAGTTGGTGATGAGAGGTTCCAAGATCACATTAGGTGTTCCAGGCCTAGTTGATATTGGGGACAACTCAAAACACTGTATAGTAGGAGACTATTGAAGAACAAGAACCAAAGATAAATAGACAATGGCAGTTGTGGGACAATCATCATAAAGGAAATGAATGTCCTTTAGCCCTATGGTATAGGACTCACAAAATAGAGACTCAAGATCTGTTAAGTACTCATCCTAATGTACTACCTCAAGGAAACAATGATGGACTTATTGCACTAAATCACTAGAAGCCTCGTCAAAAGCAACACTAAACTTGATGAAAGCAGGAGATGGTCGTGACAGAATTTAAGTGCATGCCATTAAACTACACTGCTTATCCACTAATGTTGTGGCCACACTAGATGCCTTAGTATGAACAACATAGATATTTGCAAATGGTGGAATAGAAGTGTCTATAGTAGGAGAATGGGAAGTAGGAAGAATAGGCACAAGACTATCCAAAGTAGGAACAATTGGGATTGGAAGATTGTTAGGAACTCCATACATCTCCCAAATGTTGGTCTGAAGAGTACTGCTATAGTCAATGCACTAGATGGACTATCCTATATACTCATTAACATGCAAGCCAATAAATCCTAACATATAGAGTCATTATTATCATGAATATCATCCCATTGATCTTTCTTGTCTTTACCACTTGGTTCAAGAACTAGTTCATAGAGAAAGGGCAGAAGATCCTTACTCTCAAAATATTTCAGGATCTCAGCTCGCTAGACCTCATAGTTCTTTCTATGCAATTTGATAACATAAGAATGATTTTTGCCCATGATTTACTATTCATGATAGATCAAACCAGCAAAAGAATAGTAAGAAACGCAAGAGCACCCCTCCAAATGGAACTTTTTAGTTCACGATTACAAAAAAATGTCCACGTGCACAAAACACACTTTGACAGTTACGAGTGCTAGCATTTTATTATTAGTGCATTCACAAGTTTGTGAGCAATATGGAGTTTCAAATGGCAATTACAATTGATCAAAATCAGACAAAACAAAGTACATTGGATTGTAGAGCTTTTCGACACCTTTAAGAAGTTGAAAATCCAATATTCCAACAAAAGTTATGTTCATTTCTGTGTAAGGTACTTGAAGAGAGACGAGGAGCCTTAGTCAAATCTGGAACCACAACCAAAATCTGCCAGCCTTAGCAATTTTGCCAAAGTCTTTACCAAATGTAGAAGTCTAGTAGACTTAGAAGACATCTGGATATGGAGGAACTGCCAAAAATAGCGGGAACCACTATTTTTCCTCCCAATTTTAGTTATGTTGCCAAATCTACTACTTAATTTATGGATTCACCAAATATTCTTCCCAAAATGGGGATTTTCTGCCAACTATATACTGCTCAAAATGGGATCTGCCCCCAATCATGGTTGCTACATATGGAAGGGGTCACCATGGTAGGAGGGGCCAATGCAAATAACAAAAAACAATGATAAAAAAACAATCAGAAATTGTTTGGGGGGAGTATGGTTTTAAGGGGTCACGAAGGGTATGAACAATGGTGGTGGCTTTATAAAGGAAAGTCATGGATTATGTAGGATGCCTTTTATATAAAGGCCGCACATGTAAATGGGCTGTTGCTTAAACAAAGCTGCCATACCAAAGGGATCGGTGGTGCATTATGTGGCCCCTAGTGGTTTCATAGAGTCCATGGCAATGAATGTGAGGTTCACACCATATGGTGCTGCCCAAAAAGAATTTATAGTTATACACAATGTAAGGTACATATTGGGTACCTTGCATACAATGAAAACTACAATATATATTGCTATTTTTAATTTTCTTGTTTTCAAATAATACATTTACTTATTTTTTAATTTTATTTTACAAAAATTGAGATCAGAAAAAAAAATTTAGACTTTTACAAGTTGTGTATGGCCTTAGACAATGTGTTCAGGAACCAATTTTTTTGCCTCCGGAGATATAGCTAGACATAGACTTGTTTATACTTTATAGTTGATCCTTACAAATTTCAACCTTTCAGACACAATTGTATGGTCCATTTTGAGCAGTTTGCTTCCTACAAAAGATTTATGCAAAAACCAAAGAAAACCCTTTCTCCAATTGGTCAGCTTCAAGTTGTCTGATTGGGACAAAATAAAAGTAGATCCTAGCTAAATTTGCTATTTTGGATACAATGGTGAGTTCATAATAGCTCCACCATTCACCAAATATTCAGTAAACTCATCTAAGTGCTCTCATAACCTAAAATAGATTAGCCATATGACATCATGGTTTTGATACCATGTTAGAATTTATCATAAATGGCAAATCTACTCAGGACCTAATGCATATGAACGAATCACAAAGCCAAAAAATGAATAAATATATTTTATTCAATATAATGGAGCTAATTACAAAGAATAACATACAAATATATAGACCTCTTTGATCCATGAACCAAGGAGACGAACAAATATATAGAGCACCAGAGAATAAAAGGATGGATTTAAAAGCCACATAAATTCAAACTTGAAAGGACAGATGCTGAGGGGGGCATCCATACATATCTCCAATGAAATTAGGAAGTGGTCAGAACCTGACACCTTTTCTATTATTGAGCTTACTATCCAGTGCTTAGCAATAAATTTTGGGAGGCTAAAAATCTATCTAGATGAGATTCTATATTACAAAAATGACTTCTCCTATTATTCTGAGTAAAATTACCAGATTTGGGAATAACATAAAAAAGATTATAGTCTGCAATAGAACTTTTGAAATCTATTTCTGATTTAGATGCCCTAGGATTACCTCCTCTTTTATTCATAGGGCTGATGGTCACATTGAAATCACATCCTGGAAAAATAACTTTATCATGCCACGTGGATAATGGTAAGGACAATTGCTCTAATACTCTTTTGTTTCTAACTACACTATTTGGGCCATACATGTTAAAGTTGTAAACACAATAACCTGAAATAGTCTCTTGATAAGAAGATAACTCTCAAGCAATTTAGCATTCCACTGTTGCTATCGCTGTGATATGCACATTTCATGGATTCCATAGAACAAAATAAATCTCCTGAAGCCCCTCAAGCATCCATTCCCAGCCCTTGTCGTCTTTTCCAAGATTTTGGTATCAGCTTCATCACTTATTCTGATATCTTAGTTTCCTGTAAAACGATAATATCTGGAGATTTTAAAGCTATTTGATTCTTTACCGCTCTCTTCTTTGAAGGGGCTTTAAAACCCCTAATGCTTTTTTTGATCCAAGAGAAGACCTTCATTTTTCCACCCTAATAGGCCTTCCCCCTCATTCTTGTCAATAGATTTTTTTTGTCTGTTGACAGATTTCATTCATCCCAGCTTTCACTTCTTGCTGAATTCTTTCTTTATCTGTCTTTCCCCCTTTCTTTATTTTCTCCTTTTGACTGCATGTTAACAAATCCTCTCCCTTTTTTAATAATCCACTATCATTTCTTCTGAATTTAGTGGGAACAACATCTCTTGACAATTTTTTTTCTTCTTCAAACTCTTAAGCACAATTATTCTATATTATTTTTATATCAAATGGCAATATAGGGATAACCTCTTCCGTTTCCCCTAATTCTTTTTGTTCATCTCACCCTTCACCATTCACATCTCTAACTTCTTATTCCATGATATAATCTCTTTTTCAGCTTTCCCTTGTATCCGCAGCTTGCTGCTCTTTTGCTACTTTAGATTTTATTTTCTCCTCTACCATTCTCTTATAATCCATATTGGAGGATTATTTTCCTTTGAGAAAGCCACAAATGATTTCTGTGTAGCAAAAATTCCTTTTTGATTTCTGAAATCGCGTTGACTCCATTGAATGTTTTCCTTCTTTTTCATTGGATTTTCTTGGGAAGTGATTCGCTTCATTACCTACCATATGACAAGAATATTATCCACATTGTAAATTTTAGTGAACAGATTATAAGCACAGAAAAAATAATTCAAAATCAGACACAATAACACAGCAGATACCCTGGGAAAACCCTCCTCTTCAGGGAGAAAAACCCAGCAACAAAGATCTCTCTTATATTTATAACAGTGACAACAATTTTCTTTACAATGAGGCCTAACACAAGGCCAATATTCAGCAGCTGTCCAAGATGCAAGAACAGATAACAAACTGTCACTTCAAATTCTGCTCTAGAAGAGTTCGCAATCTGCCCTTTTAATAATTCGCAATCTGATCTTGAAGCACTTGATAGAATTCACACTTGACTGAATTCACACTTGACAGAATTCACACTTGATAGAGTTCGCACTTGACAGAATTCGCACTTGACAGTTCGCACTTAATAGAATTCGGACTTACAGAATTCGCACTTGAAGAATACGGACTTACAGAATTCGCACTTGAAGAATACGGACTTACATAGCATAAACTTGGTGTGTTCAAATGATAAGATGAACTTCCATATATACATGGCTATGAGAGGTCGCAACTCCTCAAGAACAAAGTCGGCCTCAAGAATAAATTACAAATTTAATGAATCAATTAACAAGTCGGCCAAGAGAGAAAATCGTGGAAAGTAAAGAATGAGGTCGGCCTCATAACATTCGTGCCTCCTCATTAAATATATGCTAATATAAATTAAATAGCCGAAGAGCTAATATTAAATTTATGTTTTCTCCAATTGAACTGTGCTGGAAGGATGAGCCTGTAGCTGCTATATCATTAACACTCCCTTTCAGCTAGGGAGAGAACTTCCAGCTGCTCAAGACAAATCATCTCAACATGATGTCCATCACATTGGCTACAACCAAATGTGAAGAGAAGAATATCACCTCAACGTGATATTAGATATCATCTCGATATCAACCATAATATGGTAAGTACAAGTGTTAATCACTTGCGTGATGTTGTCACCTGAACATGACTTTCACCATGACTCTCTCAGAGGGTGAAATACAAGTACAACATATGTCATGGAGTCTCACACATGACATCCACCATGACTCAGCTCAGAGGGTGGAAACAAGGGTTTTCACCTCAAATTCTTCCGTCTCAGAAGAAGATGCATTAACAAGGGCTTGCACCTCAAATTCGTCCGTCTCAGAAGAAAATGCATTAACAAGGGCTTGCACCTCAAATTCTTCCGTCTCAGAAGAAAATGCATTAACAAGGGCTTGCACCTCAAATTCTTCCGTCTCAGAAGAAAATGCATTAACATGGGCTTGCACCTCAAATTCTTCAGTCTCAGAAGAAAATGCATTAACAAGGCTCACTGATACTAAGACTCTTACTTAGTCAAGGCTGGATTCTCCACCATACCAAGCTTATCTCGGAAGTACACAAACTTTATCCTGGCGAGAGGCTTGGTGAGAATATCTGTCGTCTGCTCATCAGTGCTAATGTACCTCAACTATACAGCCTTCCGCAGTACCATATCTCTAATATAGTGGTATTTGATCTCAACATGCTTGGATCTGTCATGAAACACAGGATTGATAGAAAGCTTCACACAACTGATTATCACAATGAATGATAGTAGGCTCCATTGATTGTCCAAACAATCCTGCAAGGAGCTTACGAAGCCACACTGCTTCCCGAGTTGCCATACAAGCTGCAATGTACTCGGCCTCTGCTGTACTCAATGCTACAAATGACTGCTTCCTGCTGCACTAGGAAATCATAGCAGAACCCAAACTGAAGCAACAACCAGAGGTGCTCTTGACAGAGTTCGCACTTGACAGAGTTCAGACTTGACAGTTCGCACTTGATAGAATTCGGACTTACAGAATTCGCACTTGAAGAATACGGACTTACAGAATTCGCACTTGAAGAATACGGACTTACATAGCATTCGCACTTACATAGCATAAACTTGGTGTGTTCAAATGATAAGATGAACTTCCATATATACATGGCTATGAGAGGTCGCAACTCCTCAAGAACAAAGTCGGCCTCAAGAATAAATTACAAATTTAATGAATCAATTAACAAGTTGGCCAAGAGAGAAAATCGTGGAAAGTAAAGAATGAGGTCGGCCTCATAACATTCGCGCCTCATTAAATATATGCTAATATAAATTAAATAGCCGAAGAGCTAATATTTAATTTATGTTTTCTCCAATTGAACTGTGTTGGAAGGATGAGCCTGTAGCTGCTATATCATTAACACTCCCTCTCAGCTAGGGAGAGAACTTCTAGCTACTCAAGACAAATCATCTCAACATGATGTCCATCACATTGGCTACAACCAAATGTGAAGAGAAGAATATCACCTCAACGTGATATTAGATATCGTCTCGATATCAACCATAATATGGTAAGTACAAGTGTTAATCACTTGCGTGATGTTGTCACCTCAACATGACTTTCACCATGAGTCTCTCAGAGGGTGAAACACAAGTACAACATATGTCATGGAGTCTCACACATGACATCCACCATGACTCAGCTTAGAGGGTGGAAACAAGGGCTTTCACCTCAAATTCTTCCGTCTAAGAAGAAGATGCATTAACAAGGGCTTGCACCTCAAATTCGTCCGTCTCAGAAGAAAATGCATTAACAAGGGCTTGCACCTCAAATTCTTCTGTCTCAGAAGAAAATGCATTAACAAGGGCTTGCACCTCAAATTCTTCTGTTTCAGAAGAAAATGCATTAACAAGGCTCATTGATACTGAGACTCTTACTTAGTCAAGGCTGGATTCTACACCATACCAAGCTTATCTCGGAAGTACACAAACTTTATCCTGGCGAGAGGCTTGGTGAGAATATCTACCGTCTGCTCATCAGTGCTAATGTATCTCAACTATACAGCCTTCCGCAGTACCATATCTCTAATATAGTGGTACTTGATCTCAACATGCTTGGATCTGTCATGAAACACAGGATTGATAGAAAGCTTCACACAACTCTAATTATCACAATGAATGATAGTAGGCTCCATTGATTGTCCAAACAATCCTGCAAGGAGCTTACGAAGCCACACTGCTTCCCGAGTTGCCATACAAGCTGCAATGTACTCGGCCTCTGCTGTACTCAATGCTACAAATGACTGCTTCCTGCTGCACCAGGAAATCATAGCAGAACCCAAACTGAAGCAACAACCAGAGTTGTTCTTTCGATATGTGACGCAACCTGCTCAATCAGAATCAGTGAAACCATGTAACTCCAAGTCTGCATCTGAAGTATACCTCAACCCATATCCAACTGTGCCACGCAAGTATCTCAGGATATGTTTAGCTGCAACAAGATGTATCTGTCTCGGATCACACATAAATTGGCTAAGTGCACTCACTGCATATTAAATATCGGGTCTAGTGTTAACTAGATACATCAAGGATCCAATCAGCTGTTTGTACAATGTAGGATCCACCAAATCTGAACTAGCTGCAACCTCCTTCAATTTATGTAGATTGGTCTCCATAGGTGTAGACATGGATTTGCAATCCATCATGCCAAATCTCTTAAGTATATCAATGGTGTACTTTCCTTGACTTAGAATCATCTCATCTAGTTTCTGCCAGACTTCTAATCCAAGGAAGTAATGCATGAGCCCAAGGTCCTTCATCTCAAATTCAGAAGTCAACTCCTTCTTACACTCAAGAATCAGATGATCTTCTCTAGTAAGGATCAGATCGTCAACATATAAAACCAAAATTAAAGCATCACCATTGATTACCTTGAAGTAGAGATTTGAATCAGCATCATTCTTCAAGAAGCCCAAGCTTGATAGGTACCGATCAATCCTTTCGTACCATGCACGAGGAGCCTGCTTAAGACCATACAAGGCTTCTTCAGCTTACAAACATGTGACTTCCTTCCCATGAATCTCAAATCCATTAGGTTGCTCTATATAAACCTCTTCCTCAATCACTCCATTGAGAAAGGTTTCACATCCATCCTGCGAATCTTCCATCCTCTAGATGCAGCAATAGCAATGATGGTTCTGACCAAGTGTAGCGAGCAACAGGAGCAAAAGTCTCATCATAATCAACTCCCTCTTTCTGAGAGAACCCACGAGCCACAAATCTTGCCTTGTACTTCTCAATGCTTCCATCTGAGCATGCTTAATCTTGAATAGCCATTTAGAAGATACCACAGACTTGCCCTCGGGTCTAGGAACAATATCCCAAACATCATTTTTAAGAATTGACTGATACTCCTCAACCATAGCAGCTCTCCAAACTTGATGACTAGATGCTTCCTCAACATAGGTAGGCTCGGATTCTATAATCTGACTCATCAAGGCAACATAACTGGAGAACTTATGTGGCCTTTTGCTTTCTCTGAATGTGCCTCTAGGAGCTGCAAAGCTTTCAGCCTCTTGCATAGTACGACTGGCCCATAGAGGTCTCTTTCTCCCAATAACAATGTCAGTAGGCCCATCAGTAGGTTCCAAGGGTTCAACAAGATCAATATCTTCTTTTGGTTCTGAAGTCTCCCTCTGAATCTCAGGAGTATGGTCAACTTCCATATCCTGAGGAGACTCTTCATTATTGATCTCCATATGAATGCCCCTGGATCTCCTGAATGCAACATCTTCCTTGAATGTGACATCCCTAATGATTCGACATCAACTTCTGACCTCGAATGTAAATTCTCGGTGAGGCTTTGAGGTCTCACCTGTGAGTTCATTAAATATTCCTCTTTGCCGGCTCCAACTTGGTTCTTTTCCTGGGGAACACATTTTTGAACATAGACAGACATCCAAAGATCCCCCTCAAGGACTGACTCGTGCTTCTTCCTCAGAAAGGCTTCTTCCTGAGTCATATTCTCCAACATCTTTATGAGGACTTCTATTCCAAACATACACGTACTGTCCCGAAGCTACCATAGGAAGGTTTGCAAATCTTGATCATGGATCATAGCCTTTGCTGCTTCCACAATCGTTCTGTTCTTTCTTTCTGCAACACCGTTTTGTTGAGGATTATAGGGAACACAGAACTCCCTCTTAATCCCTGCATCAATACAAAAATTCCGAAAACTACTAGAGGTGTATTCCCCACCATTGTCAGATCTAAGGACTTTTATTCTTTTACCAGAAATATTTTCTACCAAGGCTTTAAACTTTAAACGATCCAACACTTCCCACTCTTTAGATTTCAAAAATAAATCCAAGTCTTCCTAGAGTGATCATCAATGAAAAGAACATAATACAAGAAACCACTCAAAGAAGGAACAGACATAGGACCACATAAATCAGAATGAATAAGCTCTAAAATACACTTAGATCTATTTTCTCTACTATGAAAGGGGGCTTTTATATTCTTACCTAATGCGCAGCCCTTGCATGTACCTTCGTGCTCTTGAGTGAACTTACGAAGGCCCGTCACCATTTTCTCCATGATAGGTAAAGCTCGGAAGTGTAGATGAGCCAATCTCCGATGCCAAAGATCGCATAGACTTGAAGAGTCATGAACCAAAGCTTGTAATGAACGTGTGCAGACCTTGTAAAGGTTTTCATGTCTAACTCCAATTATTTGAGCATCCTTGAAGCTAGAGTTCTCCATCCATACTAGAACTTTGCCTTTGGAGAAAGCAACTTGATAACCTTTATCTTCCAAAGCTGATATAGAAATGAGATTGCGCTTGATTCCAGGAACATAAAAAACATTACCCAATTGAAGTGATATGCCGGAATCCAAGTGAATTGTAGAGGTCCCAATCCCTTTCACGGAGTAGCTAGCATCATCTCCAATGATGACTTGTTCAGAAGACTCCTTCTCCACCAAACTTGATAAGTGCTCCTTGAAACCGGTGATGTGTCGTGAAGCACCACTGTCGATTATCCAAGTGTTGGTGTTAGAAGGTACACTGCTTGATAATGCTGAATAGAACAAATATTCACTTGAATCCTTTTGAGGAGAGGCATCATCAACATCCATAACGGTGACCTGTTGCTTAGGTCTAGTTGGACAGTACTTGGCGAAGTGCCCAAACTTATCACACCTAAAACATTGAATCTTGGACATATCCCTCTTCTTCTTAGATGGAGGTGCATCATCATTTCCCTTGTCCCGATTCCTCTTGAAGAATCCTTTCCTTCCATCTTTTCCTTTCTTCTTTGAAGTATGGGAGGCGAGAACATGAATATCTTCATTCTTTGAACTTTGACCAACGCCTCTTGCCATCAATCTTGATTCCTCTTGAATGCAATCAGATCTTAGGCGATCAAACTTAGGCAATTTTGACCTTGCACTGATTCCCTGAATGTATGATTCCCAAGACAAAGGCAGCCCATTGAGAGCGAGCATAGTCAGATCCTTGTCTTCAACCATATGCCCAATTGTAGAGAGCTGATCTCTCAAATCTGCAATCCTCATAAAGTATGCAATCACAGATTCACCTTTCGACATCTTCACATGATGAAGTTGTTGCTTTAGTGCAAGTGCCCGACTGGTATTGTTGATTTCGTACATCTCTTCCAAGGTCTTGAGCATATCTCTCGCTGTCTTCAACTTAGAGATGATAGGAACAATGTGATCCTTTACGGAATCAACCAATATCTTCATTGCTTTAATGTCTTTCTTCAGCCACTGCAACTTTTCTTCTTCCTCCTCAGGTTCAGAAGCGCTAGACTCCACGAACTCACCCAAGTCATTTCACGCAAGGTAAGCATGATCCTGAATCTCCATGATGTGAAGTTGGATGCACCTTCGAGTCTATCTTCAACCTTCAAACCATTCACCATCTTGATTAAGTGAACAATAGGGTAAGCTGATTAGCAATAATCTGATCACGATCCTCTCAAACCCGCTCTGATACCGTGTAAATTTTAGTGAACAGATTATAAGCACAGAAAAAATAATTCAAAATCAGACACAATAACACAGCAGATACCTTGGGAAAACCCTCCTCTTCAGGGAGAAAAACCCAGCAACAAAGATCTCTCTTATATTTATAACAGTGGCAACAATTTTCTTTACAATGAGGCCTAACACAAGGCCAATATTCAGCACCTGTACAAGATGCAAGAACAGATAACAAACTGTCACTTCAAATTCTGCTCTAGAAGAGTTCGCAATCTTCCCTTTTAATAATTTGCAATCTGATCTTGAAGCACTTGATAGAATTCGCACTTGACTGAATTCACACTTGACAGAGTTCGGACTTGACAGTTCGCACTTGATAGAATTCGGACTTACAGAATTCGCACTTGAAGAATACGGACTTACAGAATTCGCACTTGAAGAATACGGACTTACATAGCATTCGCACTTACATAGCATAAACTTGGTGTGTTCAAATGATAAGATGAACTTCCATATATACATGGCTATGAGAGGTTGCACCTCCTCAAGAACAAAGTCGGCCTCAAGAATAAATTACAAATTTAATGAATCAATTAACAAGTCGGCCAAGAGAGAAAATCGTGGAAAGTAAAGAATGAGGTCAGCCTCATAACATTCGCGCCTCCTCATTAAATATATGCTAATATAAATTAAATAGCCGAAGAGCTAATATTTAATTTATGTTTTCTCCAATTGAACTGTGCTGGAAGGACGAGCCTGTAGCTGCTATATCATTAACACACATTGTGTATTCTCATAATCCAATTCTCGAAGAAAACTACCCACCTCATAAGAGAGGCAGTAGTAGCAGATCCAGGTATCTACTTATTTTTGTTCTTGCATAAACTGCATGCATATGATGAATCTCTTTTTCATCTACTTAAATACATTTTCCTTGCCTATATTTTTCAGAATTTAGCATTCTAATGGAAAACTGTATGGTCTTTACCCATATGGCCGTCAAAGGAGATTGAATTTGACCCAAGGATAGAATTGGGCGCCATTCTGAAAAGAAAAACTTACTCTCTTCTAATTTATGAACCCTCTACAACGGCACTTCCTCCTTTGAAAAGCACAGTATGAAAAACCCTTGGGCATAAAGGCTAAGTTCATGACCTTTCCCCATGGATGATGTGCCCATGTCTATATTGATTCCATTGACAACCAGATACCTCTGCATTCTCCTACTACACTTCTCAAGAGCTTTGTCCTTTTGTATCCCACTTCTTCTTCTTCTTTCAAGAAAACTGTAAGAAAATCCACCTGAACACTGTACAACCTAGCTTGGCCTTTGAAAATGTTTTTTTTCTTCTGTAATTTCCTTCCTCTTAATTTGCTGATATTTTTTGAAATATCCATAAAGCAATTTTTAGGATTCTGTCTTATATAAGGGGCTTCAGGAT
>VDFB02327157.1:0-18624 GCA_007258455.2 Sequoia sempervirens
GAAGTCCTTTCCAAGACTTTGCATGTTTGGGGGTTCCCCTTTCAATGCTATTCCTAATGAGGATTTTCCACCGTTCATCCCCATCTAGGGCCTTTAGGATCCATTTTGATGCTAGAGCTATGCCTTGTAATTTGAGATGTTTTAGCCCCAAGCCTCCTTCTGCTTTGATTCAACAACACCAATCCCACCTTACTAAGTGCTTATTTTTCTTTCCCTTCTTGTCTGACCAAAGAATTTTTTTGATTTCCTCTATAGCTCCTCAACCTGATAATTTCTAAAAACCTAGACAGAGGTGAAGTAAATGTTGTATGAGGCCAGAATTTTCTAACACACCTGAATTCTCCCTGCTAAGGAGAGGAACTACTTGTTCCAAGCACCAATCTTCTTATCAATCTTTCCATGTACATCTAGATCCACATCTCCCTTAGGTTTGGGTTCATTGTAAAGGAGATTTTGAGGTACCTAACCTATCTTTGGGGACCACCCCATTGTATGCCAAACTTAGTCATCCACTTCAAGGTTTCTTCCTTCCAACCAAGGACTATTGATTTAGTCACATACACTCTTGCTCCAGAGGCCACATAGAATGTGTCCAATTTTTCCATTAGATTACTAAATTTGTCTTCATCTAATAGAGGAAACAAGGTTGTATCATCTGCAAATTAGATGTTAATAAGGTCCTCATGATTTGGTAGGGAGATACCTTTTACTCTTGGTGTGCCTTTGTCAAACCTGAGGATTAAGTGTAGGGAATCTGTTGCAATCACGAATAGTTTTGGAGCCAAGGGGAATCCTTACCTAATGGACCTTTCTAGGGAAACCTCCTCTATGAGAGACCCATTGATTTCCACATGAGCCATGGCATCCTTGAAAAGAGTAGCCACCATTTTACCAAAGGCATCCAAAAATCAAAAGGCTTCAAGCATTACACTGATAAACTTCCACTCTATCTTGTCATATGGCTTCTTAAAGCCCAACAACACCATTGTTGCTTCTTGGTTTGTCACTTTAGCCCATTCCATAGCTTCCCAGCTAGTTATTAGATTCTCAAGGATGTACCTACCTTTGATAAATCCTGTTTAGGTGTTGCCTATGAAGCTTGGGAGGATATTCACTAATCTTCTAGCCAAGAGCTTAGCAAGGATTTTGTATGATAAATTTAATAGGTTTATCGGTCTCCAATTCTTAATTATGCTCTTATCACCTTCCTTGGGTAGCAATCTTATGATACCTTTATTAATGTTTCTCCCCAAAGTACCTTTTTTCAAGGCCTCTATATATAGAGTGCAAACCATCAACTATCCAATCGCTAAATGTCTTGTAGAATTCAGTTGGAAGGTCATCTGCCCTAGGTGTTTTGTCATTCTATAGTGAATTGATTGCATTTTAAATTTCATATTTTGAAATGTCTTTTCTCAATTCAATTACTTCATCTTTTGTTATCGTAATAGGGACTATGCCTTTTACTAGTTCCCTCACATTGGAATAGTCATCCCCTTTGCATTAAGAGGAAAAGAGACCTTCTGATAGAAGTTGAAAAACTGCCCTTTTATGCCTTCTTGATTAGTGAAGACTTCTGCATCCACCTGAATCTATATAATCTGCTCTTTAATGCTTTTCTCCTTGAGCATCTTGAAAAAATATTTGCTCCCCTTGTCCCCACTCTCCAACCAATTAAGTTTGGATCTCACTTTAAGCCCCTAGATCCTAAAATTTTGGATTTTCCTCAAGGAATCCTTGGCAGTTCTAAGTTTGTTCCCAAGCTCAATGTCTTCAGGGGCCTTCTAGAGGAAAGCCTTCACTAGTATCAATTCCTCATGCAAGAGGCCTTCTCTGCTTCTTCTATCTAAGGCCTTCTTTTTCCCAATCACTTGGAAGAGAGATTTCCACCCCCTGGTGTTGAACTCCCATCTTTCTATTGCACTTATATTTTTATAAAGTCCCTGATTGTTCTTTCTGAGGGACAACACCCCCCCTCACACAATCACTTTCCTAAAGTAGATTTGTGTTGAGGATGAATCCCTCCCATTTCTTCTTAGTCACTTTACACCCTAACTTGAGTAAGAACCTTGCTCTTATGGGGTGATGGTCTGACAAGGTGGAGGGGTCGACCTCAACCTTACACCCTTCTCTTAATGTATCTATCAGAAAAAAATATTTGTTTAGATAGAATCTGTCAAGATGATAGTATATTATTTTGGGGCCTTTCTGTAGGTTACACCAAGTGAACCATATACTTGTGAGGCCATTTTTTAGTCCTTCAATTAGATCCTCTAGGTTTAATTTGGATTTCATTCTTGACCAGAAAAACTTCTCATTTCCTTTCCATTCCATGTTTATTCCCCCACATTTGTCCTCTTTGTTCTCTACCATGTTGAAGTCCCCTCCAAGGATCTAGGGGATGTTTTCCAAATTTCCAAGCCAGATCCACAACTTGCACCTTTCATTACACTCATTTGGAGCATAGATGGAGCAAACCCTTATCTTGCGGTCTTCTAACTTCATTTTGATCCAATCAACCCTTTTATAAGGGGAGGTACAAGAACTAGTGACAAGGTGACTCAATTTTTTGGAGATAAGCATGACTGCCCCACCTTTCCTCTTTTCATGTTGGGTGGAAAAGTGAGCAACATCCCTCCAGATGCATCAACAACTTGTTTCAAGTGAAAAACTAGTTGATTTCAACTCCTAAAGCAAGACCACACTTTTTTATTTTGAATTGCCTAATGAACCTTCTCACTTAATGTTTCCTGATAGGGGACTCAAGTCCTTGCACATTCCAATAGATAATGTTAAGGGCCATCTGGACCAATCAAATAGTCAACCTCTTTTTCAGGCCTAAAGGCCTCGAAGCATTTGGGGACCTTGGTTTCAATTTCTAGCCTCTTGGGTATTGGGCTTGCACTGCCACCACTTAGTTTTTTCTCTTTGTTTTCTTTAAATTCCCTTTCCCAATTCGAACTATAGCTCCTTCCTCTTTCTTTGGCCTACCAGGTCTCTTACTAAGAGGGTTGGAACCATTCTCATTAAGCATCCTAATAGGAGCAGGGGTGGAGAGGTTATTAGCTTCAGGATTGTCTTCCCAAAGGGCCATCCCCGACATTGCCTCTCCCCCTAAGCCACCAACTTCCCGCATACCCATACCCACCTCAGTAGCATCGGTGGATTGGTTATAAGAGCCACTGTGCCCAGCCATATTTCGCAAACTCCTCTTGTTAGATGGGCCTACAACTAGTCCATTGGTGCCACTAACCTATGCATCGATAGGAAAGATTCTAGTTTCATAGGTGGACACAATTTCTTTTACTTTCACATGATTTTATTGATGAGGAATGGCCCCCACTTTATCAATATATTAATATTATTATAAATATTCATATTAATATATTAATATGATAATATTAAAATGTTATTATATTTTTACATATTAATATTATAATAAATATTATCATATTATATATTATACAATAATAATAATTCTTATAAATTATTATATTTTTACATATTAGAATATTAATATATATTAATATTATCATAAATATTATTATATAATATATATTATTATCAAATTAATATGTAATATATAATATTAATAGTCCAAATCTATGAAATACACAGACATACATACACATACATACAAACATGCATACATATACACATATACATATATCTATATAAATATGCATGTATAGATAAACATATATACATATTTATATTTAAATATACATATATATAGATATATACATATAAATATATACATATTCATACATATGTAAACAAACATATATGCATACATCTACATATACATATTAAAAGTATTAAATTTCATATATTTGAAGAAGTTAGAATGGGTAGAAATTTATTTTTTAAGTATTTTTGAAAGTCACAATAAAAATTTATAAAAATATTTATTTATTGAATAAATTCAAAAATATCCATTGTATCTATTTGTGTATCCTTTACATAAACTCAATGTTTAGAGGAAAACTATATTTTTCTCATACTTAGCTTTGTTAGAATAACACCCTTTTTATATTTCTAAATATTTAGTTTCTACCAAGGAAACTATAGGCCTCTTATTAATTGGTTATTAATAATATTTTTTCTAACCAAAAAAAGTTGATTATCTTTTTTTTACATTATATTTGATTTTTTTCTAAAGTTAAATGCATATTTTTTAACTTTTTTAATTTTCAAAATTATTTTGCTTGAATATCATTGGCTAAAAGAATTTAAGTGATAAAGAAAGATTTTACAAAATTGAACATAACAATTTTATTTTGCAATTTTTTTGATTTTTTCTAGACATTTTTTTGTCACTTCTTAATTAATATTTGAACATCTAGAAACGCAAAAATAATGATAGTTAAATTAAAAATTGTTAATTTTTACAGTGAATCAACTATGCAATTAAAGGTGAATATAGATAAATGTCTCCATTTTGATTAGAGAAAAGATTATGTAAGGAAATAAAAGGAAGCATAATAATTTTTGTTATGAACAGATTAACTAATTTTGTCATTGTTGGCAGATAAATTTGTAGGCAATAATCTCCTCAATAGATAAATTTGTAGGCAATAATCCCCTGGATAAATAAATAATTACCAAAACTTGAAAATAAATGCCATCAATTTTCTTTTTTTAATGCATACACTACATAAAATAAGTTTGGTTTGCATACTTAAAATGTTTAACATTTAATTTTTAATTACAATTTATGGCATAATTATATAATATAAGTTTGGATTTTTGAGGATTATGTTGTATATAGTTCAAATGTTTACAATAAAATAATTTATTTTTTATAAATAAATTTATAAAATGATTTTATTTTTTAATATCAACATATTAGTTAAAATGTTTAAAATATTAGGAATTCCCTATCCCGAGGGATGGGGAGTAATTACCGTGGCAGACAAGCTCAATCCTGAGGACATTGTGGGTGTGGTGGAGAAAAGTACGGATGGTCTTTTCACTATTCTCAAGTGGACCCAGAAGGAAGTCTATGATTTAAAATGCCATAATATGGACCTAAGCAACAAGGTCATGGATTTGGAGAAGAAGATGAGCTGGAGTTGTAAAGAGACTGAAGGACAGGAAACCCCCTTACCAAGGAAAAGACAGCTTTCGCAGGAGGAAAGATTGACTAGTATCGAGTGTAATATGGCTAAGATAGGCCAAAATATTAGGGCCACGATGGCGAACAATCATAAAATTGCCAGGCATAACACCACCATCATCAATGCTATAGTGGAAAAGCTCAAAAAAAATCAAAAGGGTTCACTAGTTGTGGATTTGGATGTGGAGAGAGGTTGCTACAGATCTATTGGTGAAGGGATTTCGACTCATACCCGGGCTAACACTAAGAGGAAGACACTGACTTCGTCACATACGTCTCAAATCCTCAAGCAGGGGTTATAGGATATGAAGGATGTTGAAATGGAGGCTGAGGAGTTGTTGAACACCTTGGAGTAGTGCGGTCGTGATTGTTTCTGGTTTTTTGGGCGGTCCTTTTTTGAACCCTATTGTCCTTTTGTGTTGTCGTTTCCTTTGTGGGACAGTGTCTATTCGTTTGGACTTATTTTGTTATCTTTTGTTGTTTAAACTCTGCAGTTTTAGGTCCCTGTAAAACCTATTTTTTTTCCTTTTCAAAAACATATTAGTTAAAATGTTTAAAATAAAAAATATTTTTTCATATTATTATAGGTTGGATTTTGAAGATTATTTTTTACATAATTAAAATGTTTAAAATAAACTAAAATAAATTTTTAATATTTAACTTTTTATAAATTTATAGAATAATTTTTAATTTAAATGTTTTAAAGATATTATAAAGTTCAAAATAAAAACATGTATTTCAATTTATACTTTAATGATACAATATTAGTTGGATTGCATATTTGAAAATAAAAAATATAAATTAAAGACTTACAAATC
Organism: Sequoia sempervirens; assembly: GCA_007258455.2. Lineage (NCBI taxonomy): Eukaryota > Viridiplantae > Streptophyta > Pinopsida > Cupressales > Cupressaceae > Sequoia > Sequoia sempervirens. The sequence continues at coordinate 5,938 of VDFB02327157.1, forward strand.
ACTAATATATGATATTTTTCATTATTATAAACAAATATAAATTAAAGTAAATATGAAGGATCTATTAAAATTCTCTCTTTTGATCAAAATACCCGGGATATAAAATTACAATAATAAAAAAATATCCAAGGTATTTTACCTTTCATTCCATTTATTTGTCCAATTGGATATAAGAAGTGATTTGATGCTTCCATTACTTCCATTAATGATTATTATGGAATGGTGGGTAATAAAAAATATTCAAAACCTTTTGCATTTAATTTATATAGTCACCTCAACCATTGATTATAATAATCTTTTAAATATTTCTGATTGCTTTACATTGAAATGAAATATTGATTTACTTTGTTAATGATTTTTTTAAATTTGTTTTGCATCTATATTATAATTATAAAATTTAATATTTGAAAAAAAAAAAAAATTATGAGTAAAATATTAGTTCAAAGTATTTTATTCTAAAATATAATTCAATTATAATTTATTAATGAGAGTTTATAATTTATTAATGAACATCATTTATTTATTTTTATTAGCATCCATATCATAGATATAAAATTTAAAAAGTTCAAAAATAAAAATAAAACATTTATTACTAAAATATTAGTTCAAAATATTTTATTAGGATTTTTTTTATATATATATATATATACATAATTCAATTTAATTAAATATATATATATATATATATATATATATATATATATATATATATATATATATATATATATATATATATATATATATATATATATATATATATATATATATATATATATATATATATATATATATATATATATATATATATATAATTCAATTTGATTTGAGAATTTATACTTTATTGTGTGCAATCATTTTTAATAGTTATAAATTTTATTAGAGATTAGTAGATTTATAATATTAAAAGATAATTCTTAATAAAAGAAAAAGAAAAAAATATATTTATAAAAGAAAAATATTTTAGTTTAGATGTTTGTTTATAAAATATAAAGATGCATTAAAAATATATTAGAAATAGTTTTCTTTATATTATATAGCATTCATAACATTAAATTAACATAGAATAATTGCATAATATCACTTAACAATCAAGCAAAAATTAATCATTAGTATGCAACATTATTTGCACATCAAACATTGAAAACAAATTTAATTTTTTATATTATAACATTCATAACTTAAACCTTTGATACACAATATCAAGTTAATTATAAAAAACAAATAAATAATTTAAATTTTTTAACAATTTAATAAAATATAATTTAATATAAATAAGAAAAAAATTTAATAATTATAGATAAATTTTGAAATATTGATTTACTTAATAAATTTGATAAATTTACTTATCAATCTATTTTAACACATCTTTTAAACTGACAAATAAATATTGAAAACAAATTTATTTTTTATATTATAACATTTATAACTTAAACCTTTTTATACACAATGTCAAGTTAATTATTAAAATACATAAAATTATAAGCAACTTAAATTCTTTAACAACATATAATAGAGTTTAGATTTGTTATATCTCTCTCATATATCAACATAGATAAATCTAAAAATATTTAAATTATATAATTTCAAAACAAAATGAATGAATTGATAGAAGATTATTTTTATTAAAGTGATAGAATCTAACCCCAATACTAACACTAATTTATAAGTCTAACCATAACCCCAACCCTAAAACTAACATTAATTAACTTCAAACCAAACTCTAATTTTATATCCAACCCTAAACATAACTATGATTCTAAAACTAACATTAATAAAACCGTAATTGAACCATAACCCTAACCCTAATACTAAGCCCTGCCCCAATTGAACCATAACACTAACCCCAGCTTTATTATAGAACCTTAATCTTTACCCCAACCCTAATCCTAATTCAACCCTATACCTAATTTTAATTAAATTCTAACCCTAATTGAACCTTTTAAACTAACAAATAAACATTGAAAACAAATTTATTTTGTATATTATAACATTCATAACTTAAACCTTTTATACACAATGTCAAGTTAATTATAAGAACACAAAATTATTTATAAGCAACTTAATTTTTTTAACAATTTAATAAAATAATTTAAATTTAACTATAAATGGTATAGAGTTTAGATTTTCTATATCTCTCATATATCAACATAGGTAAATTTGAAAATATTTTAAATTATATAATTTCAAAAAAATTAATGAATTTATAGAAGATTATTTTTATTAAAGTGATAGAATCTAATCCCAATATTAACACTAATTATAGTCTAACCATAACCCCAACCCTAAAACTAACACTAATTAACTTCAAACCTAACTCTAATTTTATATCTAACCCTAAACATAGCTATAATTCTAAAACTAACAATAATGAAACCCTAATTGAACCATAACCCTAACCCTAATACTAACCCTTACCCCAATTGAACCCTAACACTAACCCCAAGCTTTATCATATAACCTTAATCTTTACCCCCAACCCCAACCCTAATCCTAATTCAATCATATACCTAATTTTAATTAAAGTCTAACCCTATTTGAACCTTAAACTTAATTGAACTCATGTTTAGGGTTAGGGTTCAATTAAGGTTAGGGTTGAATTATGGTTATGATTAGGGTCAAATTTCAAATAGGATTATGGTTGGAGTTTAATTAAGGTTGCTATTCACTTAGGGTTAGGGTTCAATTAGTATTCTTGATTTGGGTTAGGGATAAATTAGGGTTACAATTCAATAAGGGTTTAATTAAGGTCAGGGTTAAAATTAGTCTTAAATTAGGGCTAGGATTGGAGTTAGGGTTCAATTAAGTTAAGGGTTATTGTTTATTTTAGGGTTAGGGTTCATTTAGAGTTCTCTAGGGTTTTGATACAATTAGGGTTAGGTTTCAATGATATGTAGGGTTACAATTACAGTTCAATTAGTGTTAGAGTTAGGGCTATAATATGAGTTTAATCAGGTTAGGGTCAAGGCTTAATTAGTGTTAGAGTTAGGGTTGCAATAATAAAATTTTCCATAATGATATGGAAAGGCATTCAATTGGATTCATATACAAATGCACAAATAAGAATTGGTAATTAAGAATTCTCTAGAACTAAAGCTATATGACAACAAATACAATCCTTAGCTTAATCATTTGTTCTTGTTACACAAGAGTCCCACCTCATCAATAATTTCATTTCTAAATTTTTAAAACATAAATATTTTATAACTTTTTGTCATCAATAGTTTCATTTCTAACTTTTTAAAACATAACTATTTTATAACTTTTTGGCAGGAACTTCGCTGCCCTGTAGCTCTTGTTTTATATGAAAAAAATGTTGTGCAGAGAATTGATCTAGATTTTTGTGAAGTTAATACATTAGAGAGGAAAAACTTGCTCTCCAACATCCTGCTAACAAATGAAGACGAGGTGAGTGATTATGTATATTTTCATTTTGTTTGGAAGATGTTCTTCCTCTCACGATGGAGTTTTCTTTTCTCTCTAGAAAGAAGTTACTGCACAAGATGTGTAACTATTTTGCTAAGGAGGAGAACCTCTCGTTGGTTATCACAAATATGACCCCTTTGAATGCTTGAAAACAAGCATAGGTGCACTGGATGACGATAAAAAAATAGTTCCTTTTGGACTTGGTTCCATTCCCATTTAGAAAATACTATACTACAAATGCATTGTTAGACATTTTTGTTTCTGGGATAGATCTTTTGTGCTTTTACTGAAGTTTGCAGGTTGCTATCTATTGCATCTATGGTGGGGTACCGCATAAGGAGCCTTGTCGCCTGTGGGAAACTGTTTTCTATCTTCATTGCCTCTCTTATGCTTGATGTTGAATTCTCTTGACGGAAGGGGTTCTAAAAGAGCTTTGAAATGATTGGTCTCACCATATAGAAGCTTGATCTTCTTGAATGGTATAGTTATTAAACTTATTTAAATATTTGTGAGCCTAGTATTACTGGTTTATAGAGAAAGTCATACTTTTCCCTGAGTTCTAGAACAAGTGTTCAGTTCGAGGTGACCAAATGGGACTCTTTAACTTTCACCCGATTTTTTAAATTTCTTAATAACATGTTTTCCTTAAAATGGAATGTTAGGCTACCAACCATCGGAGATGATTGCATGAATAGTTACACATTTTCCCAAGATGATGCAGAGCGGGATAATAAAAATCATTCTAGGAGGATCTATCTGTCTATGCAAACTAACATCTATCCAGTGTGGTAAAGAGATAGAAATCAACCATCTGAAGCTCAGATTGTTTCCATTTACACTGGTAATTAGAGCTAGTCTTTTAGATTGCAATTCATGTATGCATATGATTTTGCTTGTAGCTCTCAAATATTGAATATATTATATTTTTTGCTTATTTTTTATGAAAGTTTTAGTCAAATATTTAAATAATAATAGTAATAATAATAATATATTGACTTGAATTTTTGTTTTTTCTGAAGTCATGATAATGTGAATAGCAACAATAGCATCATTTTGTTCTTAAAGTGGTTGTTTCTGTCATGATTTGTAATGTACTTCTGATCTACTCTAGTTGAGCATAAGGTTTGTACATTTCTTCAGGTTGGTGCTTGTTTCATTTTACTAGTTATGTAAGAGCTAGAACATTATATCTTGTGTTGGATGATTATTTTTTCAGTCAGTATAGATGCACTTAATCCATAGATGCTTCATTATTGTCAAGTAAAAATGCACTTGGAAAGTAGTGGAGATTGAAACTTTTGTTTCAAGTGTATTCCTTATGTATCTTGGTTCCATGTTCTCCCCCCTTATGTTGGATAGTTTTCTTTTACTATATTCTTGGCTACTAAGTATAGTGAATTTTCATTAATATTGTCTTCGTGAGTGCCAATTCTCTTATGCATGTTTGTATGATAACTGATGGTAATGGCTACTTTTCCATTCCTAAGGGAAAATGATTATAAGTAATAATTGTTGGTACTTACTCATTGGGAGCTCAAATTGCTTTATTGGATTAGTTTTCAGATCCTGCAATGGCTTTGTTGCAATGATAGATGATGATGGTTGACATTACATTGTTGGTCTCCTAGATTCATTTCTTTCTTTAATCCTCACCTACACTATGCCTCATCGAGTGGTCTCTCATCACATTCTAATCTTTCAAGAAATTGGTTGCTACACATAACGAGCCATCATATTCATCACTAGCTACAGAAAGGCACCTTACAACTTGGCTTTTCAAATTATTGGGACAATTTGTAAAGAATCATCATATTTTAATATGCATGATGAGTGAACATATTTCTATTCTATTCTTTGGATTGTGAAATACCTGAGTTCTACTAATTGTTAATTTAAGTCTTCTATTTGATCCAGATAAATAGCATAATGCATATTTGCAAATATTTATAAATAGAATAGAAATATGCATGTCACATATACCTCAATAAATAATTTTTACAAAGTTTTTTTTTTTTTTTCGCTATACATTTAATCTTATATTATATCTGAAGTAAACAACAGTTGCATTATCTTAGTTATATGATTACAATTTTTTTAGTATGAATAGCTGGATAATAGATGTTTTGTCAATTTATGTAAAAGCTGAACACCCAGATAAACTTTATGTAACTTGGAACAACTTTAATTGGAAAATGTTCTTTGTTTCCAATTTATTTTCTCATAAACAATCCACACCCCTGCTTCCTTCTACATGGCATATCACATTCCAGTTCAATGCCATGCTAATGTGCACAATTATAATCGTTAAAAGTTAGATCTTATAAAACATATAGGTGTTTCCAGAAAATCTCAGTTTGAATTGAAGATCCTTCATATTTCTTTGGCAAAAATTGACTTTATTCTTAAGCAGCCAATGGTATTGTAACTGTACGCCATCTGTGTTGGTACTTAACTGGTACTTAACTACAAATTTGTTAAGGAAAAGTGTCTCAAGCTTACATCATAATATTAAGAAATCTGGCCTGAATTGACCAATTCTGTAAGGTTACTGATGAATGTTTTGAAGTTGAAAGGGGCCATCACCATGTCAATTCCCGCATTGATCGAAGAAGAAACATTGAATGAGTAGTTTGAACCAGGTGGTGAAATGATGCTATCTATTTCTTCCCAATCTGAAATAATAAATCCCTGTACTGAAATTGATCAAGCCAATTATCAGTTCAATATTTCTCGCATATTTTCTGGGCAGGTATTTCATGTTTTTTCTTGAATAGCATAGACATGTTTCTTAAACAGCCCTGCTTTTGCATCCGAGCTCATCTTTAAAAATTATACTTAGAAGGTAGTGGTTTGCATGCGTTTTCACCCTATTCCAGCTAGAGTAAGAAGCCATGATAGTCGATACACTCTTTTCCAAAGAGTAAAGGTATGGATGCATCTGAATCTGGAAAAGATCGTTGTAAGTTTCCAACGTATTGTGTTCATTGACTCCTCCCTCAGTTCCACCATCTCCGTCCACCCACATATGGATAGTCATTAGGATGTTCTTCAGGAGGAGAGCCCTGTAACCCTTCAATGATCGCTGACATTTTTACAACTACTTTAGTATCTTCATTGTAAGATTCAAAGCACCTTCCCCATTGTGGGTCATGACATACGGCCATGCAAGGTGCAAATACAAATGGAATACCAGTAGCCCTGACTTCAAGAGCACTAGCAGCTCCTACTCTTTTCACCAAATCAGTATCTCTTGTTGTACCAAGGCCTATGTTATGCGGAAAAATTGTTGCTCCATAAACATTATTATGACCATGGATGACATCAGTTCCAAAAATCATAGGAATCCCAAGACTGGAGCTCATAGCTGCATCCTGGAAACTACCAACCATATTAGCCCACATTATAGGAGATGCTTTAGTTCTAGGGGTACTTCCTATTCCAAGGTCCCTTATAATTATAGAGGTAGCCACTTCCCTCTCAATTTGGGTCATCTGCCCAATTTTCTCAGCCAAAGTCATCCTTGAAAGCAAATCCTAAACCCTGTATTCGACTGGTTGGTGGGGATCCTTATAAACCACTATAGAGTTTCTATCTTCTGTAAACGTATGCTTTGAATTCCTCTCTTGGGAATTTCTGTGTTCTCCTTTGGAAAAGGTCCACTCTTTACTGATTGCATCCATGATCACAACCAACACCAAAACCTAATCCAGCGTTTCTTCTCCATAGCATATAAGTAACATTGTTTGTATGAGTACTTTACTCTGGGTCACATCAACGTTGCATATAGTGTCATGCTCCGTAGCATATAAATAACGTTTTTATAGAGTATTTTACTCGAACGCAGCTAATCTCTCGACAAAACATACCTCCCATAGGATGTAACATACCAAAGAAGGGAATAAAAATATACATAGAAACATACATAATATGACAGGACAACAGATGTGGGACTCGGCAAACTCACTGATGGATGAATACAAGTATGTTTATAATATTATAAACCTTTAAAATTCTAATAGATTTCACATTCATTTGAGTGTTATCTTTTTAAATTTTTACAAAAATTATAAATGCATATAAAAAAATATTCATAAAAAAATACGAAATAATAAAATATTTCATGCTTTTACAAAATCATAAAATATTCCATCTCCATGGATGCTTTCCACTTTTCTAAATATCAAAGATCAATAAAAGCATGACTTTTGTTTTTGATGCAATCTTATATGAGCATGCTACAAATGATGATGTGACCTAATGTACCCATGCAATTTGTTTATAATATTACATGTTACCATCTACAAATTTCAAGATTACTATTAACTTTATAATATCAACACTATTGGTAAAATATAGCAACACAACAAATCAAAATAGGACTATAAACTTCAACTCTTGTTTTAGTATTACCTATCAAAATATCTGTTTTAGGATTATTTTTACGTTGTTTTTTTCCCTCTTAGAGATATTATTTCAGTGATGCAAGAGCATCCATGGCATTTGGCTACCTTGTGTCAACAAAAAATGTTAATTTTAAATTGAGCAATTTTGAATTGTTGAAATAAGTTAATGGCAAATGATTTATTTTTGAATAATTAAATTTCCCAAATAAAATCTCTTTTACACATTGACAAGTTGTCTAGTCAAGAAAAAATAGTTATAAAATTCTTTTTTGCAAAACATTTGAAAATCATTATGAGCACCCAAGCCTGCTTTCTGTGTTTTTCTTTTTGTGGGTTATTGTTAATTGTTTCCTTAGGGATTTAATGTGTAGCAACAACAAAGGGTCATGACATATTGGAAAAAACCACTTTCTTGGAAGAAATATTGAAGAAAAGTTTTGAAGGAAATTTTTGAGAGAAGGTTAGAGGGCATAGCTTTTCTATGGAGGAAATTTTGGACATGTTTATTGCAAGTTTGGTTTGATAAACAATATCCCATGAGATGTGTGAACTACTAATTTGAAGTTGCAAGTGTTGTTGGTGGTTTAGAAGAGCTAGGAGATGAATCTTTTTGCAAAATCTTATATGTTTGAGCATAGTTTATTTGAGATTAATTTCTAGTTGCATATGTGATGCCTATAGGAGAATAATTTGTGCATATATTAGTCCATATATTATCGGTTATTTTAAAGAGAAAATCAATGGTTTCATTTGAGTAATTTTGTGTACATTAGTACAAATCTCCATTTTGTTTGAGCATTTTTGTGAGTTTGGAAAGAAGATTTTTGTGTGTCAATTCCTCTCTACATTTATTCACCTTATTACAATCTTGTACCAAAATAGGCTATATATATATTTTCTACAATATGTTATATATATATTCCTTCTCTATCCTAGTAAAATTAATTTAGCCACAAGGAATTTAGTATTTTACTGCTTATGCATAAGCGATTTTTTAATCTAGACAATAATAATATAATAAAATGGATATAAAATATTAAATACTACAGATAGAAAATAAAAGGTGAACAAATGTTAAAAAGTGGGCACTTCCACATATATGATAAAATAAAGGGTATCTAGAACTAGAAATTGGATTGGGAGGGTTTAATAATAAAAAGATAATGGGAAGCTAAAATAAATATAGGCATACTATATATTAAATTACAAATAAACATAGTAGGATGCAATTTTGCATTTTTAATCTATATGAGCTATATAGGGGATGATACATAGCTTGTCAACTAAAGTAGACACTAAAATATTATAAGTATCAAATATAAATGATCAATGTAAATGATATGTATTAGGGATTTTAATATCTAAGTTAAAATTTTGATGTTGTTTATTGAAAATTTTAAAAAAAATCTTGTGCTTTTTTATGATAAGATCATGTGTATGATCTAGTCCTCACATGCTTTCTCCTTGAGTTATATGGTCAACCACACATTTTAGGCTTGATCCCTAAGAAACCTTTTTTTTATGGATTGCACTTCTAGTGAGAAGGTGTATTCTTAACAATCATGTTTGGGTGGCTTATATGAACAAATGGAAGATCAATTGAAATCAATAATGATATTTATATCTCTACTTTGATTTATAAATATTGAAATATAAAATATAACAATAGATGATAATTTTCTATTTAAACTATACCCAATCATAAATAACATTATTGCTAGTTTATTATGTGTTGCTCATGATTGAATACACAATAATTCAACATTGTACTAATTTATAAGAAATTTAAAAATTAAACTATTTGATTACACTCATATTTAGTATGGAGGAATGGGTGATGGGTGCAAATCAATCCAAGATAGTAAATGTACTTGGGAGTAGTTCAAGCATATTTTTACTTCTAAAAGGATATTTCATGCTATAGTTTTGAGTTCAAGTTTTATTTAAGTCAGTGCATTAAAAATGTTAAATTAGGTGCTATAATGACAAGATAGAAGTGAAGTAGTAAAGTGCAGATTTTTCTCTTTCGTACTATTAATATTTTTATAAATAATTATTTCTCTCACAAATATTTATAAGTTAACAAAAATAATTGTTAATACAACTGTCCAAATAAAATTCAAACCTGGAACTAGGAGAGCCAGAACAGAATTACAAAATGTATAGAAGCATAAAAAATAAAACTAAAAATTAAAAAAGAAAACAAATGTAGTAACCTACATATGTTATATTATAAATTGATATAAATTTTGACAAACAAATAGAAAATGATGTTTGAATAATTACAATATGAATAATTTCACAAAAATATTCACATCAATTAGGAACATATTCAAATTATTCTTGAGTTTTCCCATTGTAATCTCATTGTACAAATGAAAACTAAAATTAGTTTTGTAAAATGCACATGCTATATTACAAATTGATATCAGTTTTGTCAATCAAAACATTAGCATGAAACATTTGGAATGCAAGTCAGAGCTCCTGCGTTTTTAGTCACGTAAGGCACTAATCTAGGCCTTAATACTCGAAAACTCTCACGATCTTTGTACATTGGCATCGGAAGCGGCTTCCCTAAACCAGATTGTGTAAAATAAGCCCCTTGATAAAATATATCATTCACTGATCTCCGCACACACTGTGCACCATCACAATTTTTATGCTCTGTGACTTGCTTCTTAGTATAATCATTTGGACCCACAAACACATTGCCTTCACTCAATATAGTTGGATCAGAACTTCCTCCAATTGCATATATTCCCCATGGCTCATAGTAGTTATTCGCCACATGAGCATACCCCTTTCGAATTCTGTGGAGGTAATGTCACATAATTAGTTAGTTTTATTCGTAGAAAATCAAAGTTTATGATAAAAAGAATTGATTTTCTTCTCTAGAAAAATGTCAAATATAAAATCACTATTAAAAATGCAATACTATAATTCTAAATCATATAAAAATTGAAATGAAAAACCCTTAACAACCTTAATGTGTTATTCATACTTGTACCTGCTGATAAAATCCAACTAAATTGAATGGATTTTATAGATTAAAGAAAATAACCTGTATTCTATTCCACAGGCTGAGGATTATAACGTTTAATGTTTCAAATTATTTTCGCATTTTCAGTTAGTTTTACTGTTTCATCTCGTTTGAGAGGCAGTTCATTTAGAAGTACCTTGGCATACGTTGCATGAGGCCTGGTCCAAAGTGGTTGAACGCCACAGTGATCATCATGTTCTTGTCGGCCTCAACGTTGTCGCTGTTGCCCAGCAGCATTACCTGTCATAGTTTGATACACCCACATAATCAGTTAAACATTTCATGCAATCTTTCTAATTATAAGAGAATTAAAGATTTGATCTGTTTAGGTGAGTCGTCCTGATCTAAAATAAACTACTTTAGACCACTTACATCATTATGATTGAAAAACCAGTTGTTAGAAATTGTGATACTAGTGGAACCAAGCGTAACATCTATGAGACCATCATCACAATTGGAGAACGTGTTATGATCAATCCAAACATGCTTAGCACTTTGCACAGATATAGCATCTCCATCCTGAGGATATATCTTTTCCACCCCTCTCTTTGAGGAGATTATAACACTGCCTGGTGCGCTTTCCTTACAGTCATGGATATTGAGACCATGAATTATAACATGGGTGACATTCCATACTCGTAAACACGACTTACCTGCAATGTGAACATTTGCGCCCCTTGCATCAATAGTTTTGCGGCTTGTAATGAACAAAGGCATGCGAAGCGTTATGTACATGTCCCTTGCAAAAATTATCCACATTGGTCGATGGCGAGATGTACCATATCTAAGACTACCAGGCACTGGATTTACAGGATCATCATCCTCTCTGGTTACCGTGTAAATCTCTCCTAATTTGCCTCCTTTGGCACGGGTTCCAAAGCCTCTGGCACACGATGCAAGCCTCTTTCTATTTTGAGCCCAATTCGGGTCTCTTCTCCAGCACTTATCAATACCATTGTAATGAAGCTGCTGTAAAGCCAACGAAGCCTCAATGAAAAGTAAAACAAGGGCTAATTTGATTAGGCCCGTTTTCTGGACATGGAGACTTGGTAACTCCATAAGGGTAGAATGTTGCTGTATTGGAGCAAACCAGGGTGAGGGGTGTGGACTGTATGTTTTATTAAGCTTAAATAGAAATACTGCGATGTAATTAGAGACGAATACTGCGGCGCTTATGTCTGCTACAAAAATGAGATTGGGTAGACTTTGCGGATTTCACATGAAACGAAGTTACAGGAGAAAGATACGGGAGATGGAATCTGTCGACGGGTTAGAAGTTTATCCATTAGATTAAATGGAGACTATTTGTGGGGGGAACAAAGCCTATTCTCTAGGTCGGAGATATTCCTCAGATAATGGAGAATCCTCATGATATAATATCTATTTACTCTCTCCTCCCATAATGGAGAATCCTCATTTCATTACGCCGCCGAGGACGTTCCCTCTATGAAGTGAACCAAGCTTATTTCATAGATCAACGTCTTAACTTTCTCTAGTTTCTCTAGCAAGACGATTAAAATCATCATGGCCGTCTGGTTTTTTTCTCACATTTTCGAAGAGTAAATGGGATACGGCTAAGCGCTTATGATCCGTATGATCTTACGGATTTATTTATTTTTCAAACTTTTCGCACAAACATGTATTAAACGAGGGCTCATTTTACAATGAGATAGGAGCCACTCGTTCGTCCAAGTCAATTATTTATTTATTTTACCTATCAAGAGTTTCAGCGGCTCAAAAGATATAAATTTGTTGGATAGTCTTATTAGAAAGGCTTTTTTGAAATAAATTAATTGTGTCATTTAATAATATTAAAAAAAA
>VDFB02327159.1:0-49204 GCA_007258455.2 Sequoia sempervirens
CACTTTGATGGGAGTGACAAGTGCATTGTTAGAGCTTGTGTCCAAAAACTGGACAACTTTTTGTCCTTGAGACCAATGCTAGAAGTGGATGCCATCAAGTTTGCTACCTTACACCTAGATGGAGCTGCCCATGAATGGTGGTATCATGGCTTGGTCACACTTGGCCATAATCTAATTGATACATATGATGAGTTTACCGACAAACTCATTGAGAGGTTTGATAGGAAGGATCTTGAGATGCAGTTTTGGGAGCTCGCTCAATTAAGACAACATAGCTCTCTTGATACCTTCATTATTGAATTTCAAAGACTTTTTGTCATGGTTCCCAATACCACAGAAAGAAGTTTAGTAGTCCTTTTTCAGTGAAGGGCTGTTGGAGCCATTAAGGGGATGGGTTAAGGCCTTTGATTTGTCCACTCTCCAAGAGGTGATTAGGAAAGCAAGGAGCATGGAACTTGCAGCCCCAAGACCCAAATTTCAGTTCAAGAACTTTCATAACAAGAAGGACAAGAAGCAGTTTTATAAAGATGCTAATCAGCCAAATAAGTTCCCATCAAGGATGGATGATGACCTCCGTAACGAGCCAAGAAGGAAGAAATTGTGCTTCACTTGCAAGGAGCCATGGGCTCTAGGTCATAAATGCTTCTAAAGAGGCAAAGTACATCACTTGGAGGTCTATTTAGCTGATGAATCAGCATCAAAAAAATTAGAACAATAGTCTGATTTGGAGGATAAGGAAGAAGAGTCAGAAGAAGAGGAGAGTGAGGGCACTCTTGCCCAATTTTCTAGTTTTCAGAAAAAAGAATCTTTCTAGGTTCAAGGAGTCCTATGTGGGCAGCAAATTGTTGCTCTCTTTGACATTGGAGCAACATGTAATTTCATAGATGAACGAATTGTGGCCAAAAGAGGACTCAAGACTAAAGAATTTGAAGAATTTAAGGTAATGGTGGTTGATGGTTTTACACTTACTTGCACAAGGAAGATATCAGATATGTGTATTCAGTTGGGCAACTATGAAGTCAAGGATGACTTCTATGTTGTAAGCATTGGTGACATTGATGCAGTTCTTGGTATCCGGTGGCTGCAATCTCTGGGAGAGATCACATTAAACCTTAAAGCCATGGAGTTGAAGTTCAAATCTAATGGGAAGAAGGTGGTGTTGAGAGGAATGTCCAATGAGGGCCCTCACATTGTTTCATTCAAGTGGATGGAAAGATTGATTCATCATAATCTAGTGGAGTGGGCAGTAGAGTGTGTTGTCATGCCCACCAATCCTCAAGAGGAAAAGAGGGTCTATCATTCTGATGTTCAAGCTTTGCTTACCAAGTGAAGCAAGGCATTCAGTGGCATTCCACTTGAGAGACCTCCTAAAAGGGGGATGGAACATGTGATAGAACTGGAAGAGGGTGCCAAACCTGTCATCACCACCCCATATTGGCATCCCAAGAGGCATAAGGACAAAATTGAGGAGGCCATCAAAGAACTCTTGGATATGGGACACATTCGCCCAAATCAAGAGTCTATTTGCATCATTTGTGGTTTTGGTGAAGGAGGATGGAACTATGCGCATGTGCATAGATTATAGAGCTCTCAACAAAAAGACCATAAAAAGCTGGTACCTGATACCTAGGATTGATGAGCTACATGGAGCAGTCTTCTTTTCCAAGATAGACCTAAGATCTAGTCATCATCAGATTAGTGTTCGAGAGGACATTGAAAAGATCGCTTTCAGATGTCATTTTGGGCATTATGAGTTTTTAGTTTGTAATAACCCACCCTTAATTTTTTCAAATTGCATCATTAGCGTTAGCCAAAATGCATTGGTAAACAATTGAATAAGCAACCCTCCACTTTTTGATCATCTAGATCTCGATGTGGGCAAGGTGAGAGCATATGGTGAGAAGGGGATCTTGCATTAACTGGAAAATCAAACTGACTGAAAGTAAACACCTTCCACTTTCTGATCACCTAGATCCTGATGTGGGCAAGGTGAGAGCATAGGGTGAGAAGGCTTACAAATTCTGAAATTCTCTATTTTACCACTTCTTCAATGGGGTGAATAATCAAACCAAGTGCGTGAAAGTAAATAATTTGCTTATTCAGTGGGAATTACAAGTAAGCAAATACTTGGCAGCAAGCTAGCCAATCAAAGCAAAGTCATCCGCTTGTTCAGCAAGCATAACAAGAAAGCAAATGAAAACTCAACCACTTATTCAAAGGGAGTAGCATGTAACATAAAGAAGCTCAACCACTTATTCAGCAAGAGCACCACTTGTTCAATGGGGTAAGTATCAAAACAAATACAAGAGCAGTCAACAATGGTTCTACCAATGGCGTTATATTAAGTTCATCATGAAATATATCAGTTCATCATATGCGGCTGCTATGAAAGGAAAATGATAGAACTATGAAGTATAAACTGTCCCCAAAATGCTACAGTGATGATATAAGAACATCCCCAACAAAATCTTACAATTATACCTCATGAAAAGTACACTGGAGGTTGATAGAAGGTCAAACAAGTTGCTGCTACAGGTCTAATACATAGGACATCAGTTTGATATGTTTGACAACAAGCTTAAAACACCAACCGACAGTCATAGAATGAGCATAACTTCATCAATACTCCGTAGAATCACGCCAGACAACTTGCAAAGGGAAGCACTAGGGTAGGCATCCAAGATGTGCTAGGTAGCAATCCCCATAAGACTGAAACAACATCCACACTCACCAAACACCTTTCAACTGGGTTCTACGGCCTCCCTAGATGGACAACTAGCAAGGTAAAATCAAACTCTCCACTAAAAAAATTGCTTTTTGGCAAGGAGGGGCGCCCAAGGATGTAGGTTCATTTGCACCAATACCACAAAATGATATTAAGTCCTCCAACGGACAAATGCAAACCATGTGGTACGGCCTAGGGAAAGAAAAAACAACAAGCAAACTGAAATCTTCTAAAATCACTTCCAAAAATGCTTCCAAATTGCTACAAGAAGAGTTAACACACCAAAACATAGCTAGAAGACATCAAAACAATCCATAATAAAAAACAAATTGAAAATCTTTTACCAATAACTCCGATGGTGACTCCTATAATGAAGCCACTCCAATGTCCAACTCCGAAACTAGAGCAACTTTGAAGGTTTTCGTCTCCAAAGTCCTTGAAGGATTCAATCCTCACTCCGATAACATTTTGTTATCATCAATCAGCATAACCAAATAGACCTAGAAATTTGAAAACCTTTTCCCTCCAAAAGGGGATGCCACACTTGGGGAGAAAATAAGTTTTATTAAAATTCACTTAAAATATTCATTTTAGTGTCCACTATAGTCATGCATCAAATTGTTTTTTTTTAAAAACAAGTTAAGTTGTCAAATGCTAGGTGTGGGGGTCGAAGGGGCCTATTTTGACTTTTTGAAATTAATTTAAGTTGTAAATATTTCCTTTTTCGAACTCCAAGACTATTGGAAGCACAAATTGCCAAAGTAATAAGATACCAACAATTGAAGTTGCCACCTTTGCCAGAAATAGAAACCCTGCACTGAATTGCTGCCAAGACCATTGCTAGAAATAACACTTAAAATAGCATACTGCTAAAAATAGTAAGTGTGTCCAAACTCAAAATAAACATATTATGAGATGCAACTATGACTTACTAAAATAGTAAGTACTAAAAATGCACTGTTAAAAATAGCAGTGACTGCCCACCAAAGATCTCAAAAAGCCTAGGAAGACCCAAAAAGCTCTTTGGAAAACTCTTGCAATATCCTCTTGAAAAGTAGATGAAAAACCTATAAGAATCTTGGAAATCCTAAAAACGCCTTCGAGTAGCCTATGGGACTCCAAAAATAGGCTAACAGTCACCGGAAAGCTTAGGACCAGAAAAGGGGACATTACACAGTTATGCCTTTTGTATTCACTGACACTCCCACGACCTTCCAGTCTTGTATGAATCAGGTGTTCAACAAGCAGTTATAGAAGTTTGTTTTGATCTTCTTTGATGACATCCTGATTTTTAACAAGTCATGAGAAGAGCATATGAAACGTTTGGAGGAAGTGTTGAGCATCCTTGAGGCCAAATCTTTGTTTGCTAAGGAGTCCAAATGTGAGTTTGGTATGATTGAACTCTTGTATCTTGGTCATGTGATCAGCTCAAAGGGGGTTAGTGTGGACCAAGAGAAGATTAAGGCCATTTGGATTGGCCACCGCTAGAAAACCTTACTTAGTTGAAGGGTTTTTTGGGTTTCTATGGCTTCTACAAAAGGTTTGTGAAGAGATATTCTCAGTTGGCTACTTCTCTCACCGATCTCACCAAAATGGGGGCATTTGTATGGTCTAATGCAGTGCAAAAATATTTTGATCAGTTCAAGCAAATCATAAGCTCATGTCCTGTTTTGGCCATACTAGACTTTTCCAAGCCTTTCGAGCTTCAGTGTGATGCCTTGGGAGAAGGAATAGGTGCTATTCTAATGCAGGACAAGCACCCAATTTCTTTTGAAAGTAGGAAGTTGAGGGGTGTGGAAAATACATACTCAATTTTTAATAAACAGATGCTTGCAATAACACATTGGCCAAATTTAGGCAATATTTGGTTGGTGGCAAGTTCATTGTGAAGACAGATCATAACAACCTCAAGCATTTCCTTCATTAGAAAGACCTCAATGACAGACAATAGAAGTGGGTCAGAATATGTCAAACGGAAGAAGAATACTATGGCTGATGCCTTGTCAAGAAAGCCACATTTCAGTTCTATGATGGAGATCATTGCTGATTGGAAAGATCAAATCCTTGCAGAATATGCCAAAAACTCCTTTTCCACCAGCATTGTAGAAGGTACCTTGTAGGATGAGATGTACAAAGTAGCGAATGAATTGATTCTCTACAAAGAAAGGATTTTCTTGGTGCCTGAATCTAGACTCAAGGAGAAGATTCTTAAGACTTTCCATGATGTTCCCTTGGCTAGTCACCAAGGATTCTTTAAAAGTTATAAGTAGATTCGAGAAAGATTCACATGGAAAGGACTCAAGGATGAGGTCCTTGGGTATGTCAAAGAATGCTAGATTTGTCAATAGAACAAGAACGAATACACTTTTCTTGCAGTCTTGTTGCAGCCCTTGCCTATTCCCAAAAAAAATTGGGAAAGTATCTTAATGGATTTCATCACGGGCTTGCCTAAGGTGCAAGGGAGGGATTGTATTTTTGTTATTGTTGATAGATTGACAAAATTTGCACACTTCTTTGCAATTTCTGTAGTTTTTACAACAATTCAGGTTGCTAATTTGTTCTTTAGAGAAGTGTTAAAGTTGCATGGTTTGTCATAGGGACAAGTTCCTAAGCATGTTTTGGCAAGAAATTTTAAGATTGGGTGGTACTGTGCTTACTCCAAACACCAGTTATCACCCACAAAGTGATGGGAAAACCGAGATTGTTAACAAATGGCTAGAAGGGTATCTCAAGAACTATGTTAGGGAAACAAAAAGCTTTGGTGAGATGGCTCCATTTGGGGGAGTATTGCTACAGTTGTTGATCAAGATGTCTCTGTTCATGTCCTTGTATGGATATGAGGCTCCCAACTTTATTGACTTATTGTTTAGTGATAGAAGAGTTCCCCAAGCCAAGGATTTGTTGCAACAAAGTCAAGACATCCTTAAATCCTTGAAGGAAAACCTCCAGCATGCCCAAAATCAGCAGAAATTTTATGCAGATCAGTACCATGTTGAGTGTGTTGGATCTCAGTTGTGTTTACAGTTTGTCCTTGATGACAAAATCTCTTTCAGTTTGTTCTCATTGATGATCCGTCTCAGGATGGTTCTCCTTGCATATCACAGGTATTGGTTGTTTCTCTTTCAGGCTTACTCTTATCGGAATGAGAATGGCAGGGTCTCCCTGATCCACTTTGAAATGTCTGAGTTGCCTATCGGCAGGACAATTCAGATGTCATGCCGATTGATTTTATCATACAGGCTGCTTTCGGCGTGACTTTCCCGTTGTCTTGGCGACAGCAGAAAGGTCTTTCGACATAAGCTTTTTCTGTCGGTATATGGTCACAGCGAAATTACCTTGTCTCACCGATCGGAGGTTGAATGGGAACTTTTCGGCAAAGTGCTAGGCGGTTTCGGTGAAGGGTCATAGCGAAAAGGTTGTCTCACCGACCGTGCACCAAAAGGTCTTATCGGCAAAGGTTGTGGCTTCGCTCAAATGTCATAGCGATTTTGTTATGTCACACCGACCGGTGGTGGATGGAAGTCTATCGGCAAGAGCTTAAGGCTTCGGCGTGAGGTTATAACGAATATGCAATGTCACACCGACCGCCGTTGGACAATTGCTTTCGGCAAGACGTTCTGGAAGTCTCGGCGAACAGGTGTGATTTCGGGGTGTTTCGGTATGACTGAAACGATCTACAAGATATCTCCCCGATAGGTTGAAGTTACAGCGACAAATATAGGATGGATGGACTTGTCGGCAAGAAAAACGATATGTTACGGCGACAATGTGTATCAAGTGACCTTCGGTGAAACAAACTCTATTCTATGAGAGGTCTCTCCGATTACGTATGGTCACAGTGATAGTGAATGAATTCAAAGAGCATCTCAGCGAGAGATTAGCATTGTCTCAGCGACTCAGTGAATAAAGTTTCCTTTCGGTATAACAAAGTTGTATATAATGTCTCTCCGATATCAAAAGCTATAGCGATAGCGAATGATGGTTTCATTTCGGTGAGAGAACCTTTTTGTCTCATCGACCAGAAGGATGTTATGAGCTCACGGCGTGACATTATGTATTTGATATGACTTCACCCGACTCTGATGGATCTTGGCGAAAGCGACAACCATAAGGTTGTTTGGCAACGTTAAAGTTGCTTTCGACATAACGTGTCATCGATTGTATTAAAAGGATGTTAGGGCAAAATTTTTGAGCTTATTCTTTTTGACTGGGTATCGAACCCTAGCCTGGCCGCCATCATGAGAAAGCTTCATAAACTGTTCTTTACTATTGTTGCTGGCTGTAACGGCAGTGTCAGGATGAAATTCATTCTTGGTTCAGAAATGAATGGTATGGCTGCTATGTTTGATGCGCCTCTCTGTCTGGATGCTCGAAAGTGGTTGATGGAGCCATGGGAGTTATGTTGACGTGGTTTTTGAGACCGCACCAACACAGAACAAAGTCGCCCAACGGACGCTCTATTCTCTCTTGATCAAAGTATTCCGCACGCTAAGATTGCCAGAAAGTTCGTGCGTTCAACTCCAAGGTTCCTTTAGTGCGAATAGGCTCAGTTTGGCTTGATGTGATATTGCCGGTATGTCAAGGGGACTTACGTAGTTGTTCAGACTTCTCGCAGTTAGCAGTTGATATGTAATTTGAAGGGGATTCTTACGTGTATGATTTGGCAGTGTGTATCTTTTTCTAAAACTAACAAGAAGTATGCGGAAAGTAAAAGGGAAAAGGCCTAAGAAATTTGTACTCTATTCTAAATGCAAGGTATGTGGGGCTTCGTCTCAATAGACTTCAACCAGATTTCACCTAGCCTCCGTCGGACAGCCTCAGCAAAATCGGTGCAATCTTCAAAGGGGATAGCGAAAGGTATTCAAGTTATAGTTTAACATACGTACACCATCAGAACAACGCATATAAGTATGTAAGCCATAACCGAAGTCAAGCACAAGATAATGTCCAGTTGACCACGCAAGGCAGACTTGTCATCAACAAGCCGCTAGTGGTATGGAATAAAATGAAGCTATCTCAATGAAACACCACACACCAAAGTAAGCTACTTGCATGAATTTAATCTACTTGGATACGAAAGGAAGAAGAAACCTTGCTAGCATTTCATGACAAGACAAATTCCATCATCAATGAAAAGATCTATTATCACAAAATGTGTTACACAACAGTCTCTTCAAAAGTTTTCAAAGGGAAAACTTTCTCTCTTCTCCAAATTATGCAAAATGCTCTACAATCTAGCTCTAACTCTATCTCAATTCTAGCTCTGATCTAATCTCTGATCTCTAATTTCTAATTCTAATGCCTTACAAATGAGGGGGACTCCCCCTTTTATAGCTAGCCAAGTCCCAAAAGACGGCTAGGGTTACAATTAATAGAGTGGCCAGAATCGTGCCACCTCAGCCCTAACCCTAAAAACTGCCAGAATAGGGAGTGGTACATTAAATGAATCAAAGATTCCCACTCACTCCCAAAATAGCAAATGTAATAAATGCTCAGTCCTCTAGAAGATCCTCGTCCAGTAGTGTGTTCCCATTAGCCTTCTCTCTGACTGCCAACTCAACAAATCTGCTAAGTACGGCCTCAACCTCCTCAACCGAAATAGATGGAACACAATCTAACTGAAACTCTAACACTGTAACTGAGTGCTCGTGCCTCGTACAAGATTTTCTCCAAGCAGCCAATGAGTCCTGCGTGTTCTGGATCAAAGTGGAGAATGTAGCAGGATTTTCAAAGTCATCTTGTACGAAGGTCTTAACATCTGCGAAGAAGGGAACCAGCAAACCCCTCAAATTATCAAAACTTATCTCCTCTGGATTCAGCCGCCTAGCAAAGATGGCCTCGAAGGTGTTCTGAACTCCATCTACGATATTGGCCATAGCCTTGTGAATCCTGGCTGAATCCGCCTGTGCTGCATCGAAGAAGCCACGCCCTGTGATAGCCGAAGAATACCACCGAGAGAAATCATATCGGTCATTCGCCTGAATGACACCTCCATCGATCAGCAACTGCAATGGCACATGCCTCAACGCCTCAAGACGCTGGATCACCTTACTCTGATAGATAGAGGCATCACCCCAAGCATGATCCACCGCATCCATTCGTGCCAAAATAGTAGAGGCCTGCTGAAAAGCAAAAGATAAGTCCTCCATGAATTTCTCTGTCTCCGCACGAACTCCTCAGACTCCATTTGTCTCCGCTTGTGCTATCCCTCCCCAACTCTACTAAGCCGACGACTCTCTAGGAATATCCTCCGCCGGGAGGCTCTATCACCGTACATCCTCGGCCTCGAACGGTGACAATCACGAACATATCCAACTAACTTCTTGTGTTCTCAAGCTTCAACTTCTTGTACTTTCCTTTCTTCTTGAATAATCTATCCTAAGGGTGGAAGGAGTTATCACACCCTCAACAACTGAAAGCAACTGCAGGGCTGCCCCAAGTCAAGAGTGGTGACCACATAGTTTTCCTGAGTCGCCTATTCTCGCCACACTCGACTCGTGGGACAGCAACGTGAAGAGTACGAGAGCCATCCTCATCGGTGGAGATCTTCGAGAACTTTCTTGCCTTCTTCTTCGGTGGAGGAGCACTGATCCGGTTCAAGAACTCTTCCATCTCAACTGCTGGATCAATCTCCTCACTTGGGCTTCTTCTCATTCTATCTCTAAGCCAATCAGGCACCTCGTATAATATATCGAAAGGCCGCTGCTCCTGTGCCTCGAATTTAACCTCGTCGCACTTTTCTCATTCGGGCGTAGGCTCATCGTCTTTGCGGGTCGAGTGTCACTCCGCCGACACTATACCGCCGCCATCATTCATGGCCGCCTTCTATCTCGCTGAAATTGAGGGTCGGGTGAGAATTGTCCCTCATCATCTCCGTCACATCCTGGCTGATTAACCTTTAATAAAATATTGGCACTTTCCAAGCAACGACTTCCTCCGCGGGAGGCCACTATCATCCTGCATCACCGTACCCATTCATCGCAACCTCTGGACAAGAATAAAGACACTCTCCCCGTATGCTTGGAGAACGGTTCCCAAAGGTACCGCTAATGTGAACTCGTGGAGGTTCTGGCTGAATTATTTCTTTCTTTCTGGACTCTGGTCCTCTTGTGATCTGCTTCTTCCTTCCTGTGGTGGGCGTCCTGTGATCTCCCATCAAGTTGTAGGTCAAGGCAATTGACCTACCTTTCAATCTGCTCACTCGCCTATCGACCCATGCCCTGGTGAATGTCATAACCGGGATAGAGAGAGTATCAAGGTCGGCAACCTCGGGCTCTGACCAATCAATAGGCAGAAGTGGAGTGTCCCGAACAGCTGCATAGTCTGGATGAACGACATCCATGTCCTCATTGACCTGGTCCGGAACCGGAACTACCTCACACTCCCTGATCAGAGTAATCGGCAACCTAGAGAACATCCTCCTCACTTCAATCTCATCAATTGCATCAGCCCAATAATCCTCAATGGTGGCCTTGTGTTTGAATTCCTCTGACAACACCCAGTTGATGTTATGGTGCGGGTCATAGTGTTGTCTACTAGTGTGATATGAGAAATGATAGAATTGAAGCTCACTTTCAGCTTCTCTACATGCCTGTATCGAAGGACAAACCTCGTCCGAGTTGCCCATCACAACTGGAAACTCTATCCCTCCTTTCTTCTTTTTCTTCTGGATTTTGTCAAAAGCCAGCAACTGTCTAGCTATCTCTAGCATTATTATTTTATCTGTTGGGTACTTAGGCAGCCTATAAGGGTATGAAGAAAATCCTTGCAGCCTAATGTATGAAAATCTTGGAAACTGTATAAACCAGCACCCATACCTTTCAATTAGCTCCTGGGCATTTCTAGAGATTCTGCACTGTAACCTCTCCTGAAGCAGCCTCGTGATGTACATGGTGAATGAATCATTGACACGCTTGTAATGGGTTGTGCTCGAAAGGTGCAACTGCGTACACGCCTCATGAATTTTGAATTGGTGAGAGCCACAACAGATGGGTTCCTTGTAAGAAATCCCTCTGTACCTCGTCATCCGTGCCAACATGTAAATGAGATAGGAGCTCATGTAAAACGTTTTAGTCCTCCGCAAACTCAGGAGCTGCTCATGTATATTGTCGCTGATCATCTCAGCCCAATTGACATAATCCTTGCCCTCCAACACCAGGTTGATGTAATAAAACATCCATGGCTCAAAAATGTAAGACTGTGGGCATCCACCAACCCTGCTCAGCAACATGATGAGATCACAATATTCCTGCTTCAGGTCCTCTGCTATGATCTGTTTCGGCAACTTCGTTCTTGAAGGCTTCGGAGTGCTCATCCAGTGAGTGTTAATTGTGTCCATGCATCGTTCAAAAGCAGAAGCATACATACGCTCCGCTCGCTCCCTGGACTTGTAGATCATGTTTCTATGCACCGGGATCCCAAAAGCTTCACCAATGGCTGCCGGAGTGAGATTGGCAAGTACTTGGCCATCTGGTGACGTGATCGACCGGTGTTCTTTCTCGTAACAGTTGGCGCACTCCATAATCAATTCCGAACACTGAATAGCTGGCGGAAAACCAGCAGCTGCATACAACCCACTTCGGACGATGTTGTGCGAAGTGACCGAAGCCCGATGACTTCCAATTCCAAATAGCCTGTTCTTGAATGTTTCCAGGTTGACAGAGCCCAGGTTCGTGTCCGTCACCTTGCTCAACTTTGAAATAAACTTCGTCTCCGGCATGAATGTCTTGCTCAGCTTCTTGATCGTAGCCTGTCTGGAGGCACCATTGTCCTTTCCGGTTGTCCTCGCTTCAGCCATCAACATAACAGACATTTCATCAGCAATCAGATTTAATAAAATAAGACATGATATAGGGGCTGCAGTTGAATTCCAGAGGCTGCAATATCTTTCATGTTTGCAAACCTCAGCCTCTTCTCTTGAATAAATTCGAATTCCAACACTTAGAACAGATTTCTAAGTGAACCTTGATGACCAGCAATCAGCAATTTTAACTACTTCGTATCAGCAATCAGCAATTTTAATTTCTATGTCCTTGTATCAGCAATCAGCAATCTTGCAAGTTAGCAAATTCGCACTTCAAAGTTCTCAATGTTTCAACTCAATACAAGGCGTCCTTTTCAAATGGCAATTTTGACCGAACTTAATCAAATCAGACTTCAACTTCAACACTAGCAAGGACGTACTTCTCAAGCCCTTAGCAATGGCGCACCTTTTTTAAGCAACTCCAATTCAAGCAAATCAGATTTCAGCCACTTAAGTCGTACCTTTTACAAGCAAGCTCAATCTTCAGCAAACACCTCCTTAGCAATGGCGTACCTTTCTTCACTTTCACTCCTCAGCAAAATTCGAACTTCAGCAACTTAAGGCGTCCTCTTCTCAGCAACTCTCAAATGCGCCTCCTCAGCAACAATTTCAAATTCTTTCAAGCCTCAGCAACTTAAGGCGTCCTTCTTCAAGCTCACAACATTCAGATTTTAAACTCTCCAACCAACAGTCCACTGCAATGCCTCACTCTCAGAGCAAATTCGCCTTCTCCAGTTGTGAAAATGAGTGAAGAACTTCTCCATTTTATAGCTAAAATTCGAATTCTAGAAGAAGTTAATTTTAGCCAGTGCCATTAAACTCCACTACTCCACTTCAAGAATTCGAATTTTCCCTCTCTGGCTTTTCTGACACTTGTCTCCAGTCGTCGGGAATATTATTCTTCTAGAAACTTGACTTTGACTGGCGTTTTGAATTCCTCTTCGAAAAATTAAATTTAAATTCACCATTTTTGAATCCACCAGCCGGAGCTCTGTCACTTGAATTCGAAATTTAACTTCATCATCTGCTCTGGAAAATTCATCTTTGAAGAATTTAATCACAATCATCTAGGCAACTCCCTTCAGATTCATCATTCGAAGAAAATTCATCTGGAAAACTTATTTTATTCATTTTTGCCTTAGAAAATTTAAAATTCTCCCTTAGGAAAATTCATCATTCTAGCACTGATTAAATTCTTCACTGAAAAAGTGTCGGCGAAGCTTGAAAGATTTGGAAATCCATTCATCATCGCAAATGTTCAGTACCCAGAAGCAAATTTTCTTCAGAACGCCTCGAATTCATGGGTACCCAACGAACGGGTTCATTTAATTTTTTAAATTTTGAACCTTAGGAAAATATCATTTTCATCATTTAAACTCGTTCTTCGCCCGTGATCACTCTGCGTTGCTCTAAAAAAAAAAAAGAATCACCTTGCGTTATCATCATCTCTGACTTCATCACTGAGAAAAATTGCTTGCCTCGAAAAATTTTCATCAACTTGAAGCTCTAGGCGTATTTTCTAAGAAAAATAATTTTCCTTAGAAAATATTTTAAAATCTTCTTGTACCTTTGAAATCTTGCCTTAGAAAAAATTTGTTGATCGCCAGTGGAGAGGAATTCTCAAAAAAAAAAAAAAAAATTTATATCAACTCCATTCCCGGCACGCCTTGCACATTTTATCTTCACTCCACACTTGGAAAATATTCATTTTAAAAGCCCAACGCCCTAGAGAAAATTTTTTAGCACTTAGAAAATATTTTATTTCTTACCTGAGGCGCCTAGCACACTTCAAAAATATTTCAACTCCTTCAAGATTTTTAAAATCACCTTATAACTCCCTTCAACACAGGCGCAAACTCCACTTAGCATTTTATTTTCAACATCTTCAAATATTTTCTAACACCTTAGGCGCCTTACATACTTGGAGAAAAATCACGCCCCACTCACCTTGGGCGCATTTTGCCTATGGAGGAGGATGACGCCTAGCCTTTTACCTTGAGTTTACCACGCCTAGGTAACATTTTCACCTTGTTTACCATTTGTATTTACCACTTACACTTCAAGCTTGGGCGCATTTCCTTGTAGGAGGAGGACGAACTTGCTTATACCTTCAGGTGACTTTTCAACTTCCGTTTTTTGTCCTGACTTGCATGATTTGGGCGCATTTTGATGAGAGAGAAGGATGGGCGCATTTTGCATGTAATGAAGGATAGAAACTTTGACTTTGTGTTGACCCCTTGCAACCTTGGGCGCATTTCACCCCTGCTGGTGGATGAACACTCCAACATCCTTGGGTGACTCTTCACCTTCCACGTTTTGTCTTGACATGGCCCAGTTTGGGCGCATTTTGGCCTTGGAGAAGGATGAACAATCTTTGACCACTTTGACTCCTTTGAAAGTTGGGCGCATTTTCATGCTTGTGAAGGATGGGCGCATTTTGACCCCTGAGGCGGATTTCTCATACTTAGAAACTTTTTCAACTTTTTCCTCTTTCATCTTGGGCGCATTTGGACCCCTGAGCAGGATGAAATTTCGTTGACTTTCTGTTTGACTTCTTGTGCCTTGGGCGCATTTTGCCCTGTGTGAAGGATGAACTTGCATCTTGAAAAATTTTCTACGCCTCTTCATCAATCTGGGCGCATTTTGATATGCCTGCTAGACGAGACTCCAGACTTAGACAAATTTTATCCTCGCCAGCCTACGTGCCCTGCTATTTATAGTAAGTTCTCTGTATTCGCGCCTCTGAAGCTCGGAATGGCCTGAAATTTTAAACACAGCTTCTTCACGACCTTATCAACCTGTCGGCACTGCAACGTTTAGTCACCCTGCTATTTATAGCCTGTTTCTGAGGGTGGCTTACTAAAAATAGTAAGCTCTTGATTCTGATAGTTCCCAAGCTCCAATCGAGTTGAAATTCGGATGAGGCGATCCTCACCACGTGACCTTACTGCTGACACTGCTGCATGCACCTGATTTACTATTTTTAGCACGTTTCCAATTTGACTTACTATAAATAGTAAGTGCCCCGTTTGACCTGAAATTTCACCAGCAGACAGCCTGAAGAACGCTGATCGCGATGGTTTACATCGGTTTTCGAAGATTTTGACTTTTGATGCTTATTTTTAGGCTCCGAAGCTAGAAACCCTAACTCGCATTGCATGCGTATCAAAAGATCTCCGTTTGCTCTCGTTTTTGCGGCGCTGTGATCAGCTCGTGATCCTGAACTGCTGGGCGGCGGCTGCCGGGACACACCTGCTAAAAATAGCAAGTTCCTTACTGAATGAGAATCCTTGTTTGCATGTCACACCATCGCGAAGCTCTCGAAAAACCCATCAGGAATCACTTGACATGCAAAGAAAAGCTCGACATGCAAACCCTAAAAATAGCCTCGGAAGGCTGAATCCTGAAAGTGGTCATCTCGACTTGCATGTTATATCATCGCGAAGGTCTCGAGAAACCCAGAAGGAATATCCAGACATGCAAAGAAAAACTCTGCATCTGGACCCTGAAATTTGCCCTGGAAGCCGGACTGCTAAAAATAGTAAGTTGTCCAATTTTGCTCAAATTTGGCATGCAAGCAGTCTGATGTACTCTGAATGCTGTGTGATGATCGGAATCTCAAAAATGCTGACAAATTGCCTAGAATTACAGACTTACTAAAAATAGTAAGTATCTCGGAATCTGATGGCATTTGGCTGGAAGCCTGCTGGATGCCTGTTGATAACAACGTTAAGTTCAATTTTCAATTCACTGGCCCTACTTGACCTTGACTTGACCAAAAAATGATGAAACCCTAATTTTAGAATTGGCCAATATCTTCACATTTAAGCTCAATGACGACACAACCCCCGGAAAGACAAACACCAGAAAAGAGACAGAGCGAGAGAGCGAGGAAAAACCCAAGCCAAAAGACCGGAACAGAGCAAAAAAATAAGGGGGTCCCCATCTGAATGGGGCGATGTGTGAAAAGGTCACAACACACCTTTAACTTGAAGATGTAGACTCTCTAATCACCTTCTACCCATTATCCACAGTGCACACAATAGATGGCATTCCCTGTTCTCTACACCTATCAAGTAATCTTTCGTTGGAGGATATTCACACACCCACATGTAAGATAAACCAGCTCTAACATCATTTGATGTAGTCAAGGATAGGGGGCCAAAGGACTATCAGCCTTGTCTTTGTAGCCACCACCAAAGACAGACCCACCAAAATTCAACAATTCCAATGGTAACACATGTAACAGCTCAAATTCATGCTAACACAATGTTTGACTCAACAATGGATCTGATTTGATTCATTACAACACCAAGATCAAGACCAAAACATTTAGATGATCTATTTTCAGGGATTCAGCACCCATATATGGAAACAAGCCTTTCCCATTCATAAACAACTTGCATTAAACATTTTTGTAGAAGATTTGATATTCTCCCTGGGCACTAGAGACTTTCAACAATAATCTATAACACAAGACATTGCATGCAACCACTCTAAACTTAACTTTAGGTTTTCCTTCACAAATTGAATGATACACATGTACCAAAAACCTAAAAAGTCACATGCAATGGCACTATCTAATTACAGAGAAGTTTTGCCAGAGTTTCCCCTTAGGAAAAATCACTTTCCAGCCTTCAAAATGACACACATAAGACCAAGTCCACCAATCTAACATTTGCAAGAAACCCACACATTGAAAACCCCCAATCTCCATACTTGAGCTCCCTAGATACCTACAAACAAAAGAACCCCACTCCTTACTACTTGCCAATCCTCTCTCTAGGAGCAAACCCCCCTTTCAATTCCAAGAAAAATTTATAATTTTCACCTCTAATTGTGATTCCCAAATCAATAAGGCAAGCATAATGTAATGTCCCCTTCCTGTTGACATCTCCCAGTTTTTGAGATTGGCCTATCATGTGACCCTCGTAGGCTAATACAGTGGATAGAGGGTCTTGTTGAGGCATGGCTTGGCTTCAGTTATCAGGATATTTCAGTCTGGCTTTCGTTTGGGGTCGTTCAGACATCATTTGCTTTACTTACTATTTTTAGTAAGTGGTTGCATGCAGTTGGAGCTCCGGCTATTTTTAGCAGTATGGTCAAGGCACATGCGGAATCAGTCACTTATCATCAAGCTTCAGACGGTTCATCATTTGGGCTAATATTCAAAGAGATATTAATATTTATTTGCCAAAATAAATATTATTTAAAAAGTGTAGTTAAAATTATAAAGTTATAATATAATTTTATATTATAACTTAAAGTGACTTATGAAGGGGTCGACCATCATAAAAGGGGGCCAGTTTTTAATTAAATTTTATATCAAAAAGGGACGCCAAACTTAAGGAAAAGATTTAAGTGAAAAATATAAAGTTATTTAAAAATTAGGGTTTTGTGCCAAGTTCGCCCTAATTGAGAAAATATAAAAAGTTCGCTTGAGAGTGAAGTTCATTATGCATTTTTGGAAAATCGACTTTTGCTTCTTTCTTCTGAGAATAGAGCCTAGGGTTCCAATTTTCATTCTGCATTGGAGAACGAACCATCTTCAATGTCTGCAGTTCAAAGGCTGTGGAATATCAGCTGATTTATTGCTTGTCAAAGAGATAGCTTCACCCAGAAGTTATTACAGAGCCTATTCAGAGTTTTTTGACTTCAGAGTTAATTGCAAATCATCATAACAGAGTTATTTTCTTGAGCGGCTGATTTAGTTTTCATCTGGCACCATTTTCAAGGAGGTATGGATTTTATTGCTGCTGTTCAAGGGCCGTACAAATCAGCTTGAGGGCCGTACTTTTCATATTTGCCTGGACGCCTTGTCTTTTGGGTTTCTATATTCTTCAGTTTGGACGCCTAGGTCACAGGGAGAGTTTGCATCATTTTTGAGGCTGGAAGAAGATCTTTTGAGGTTGGCCGTACCATTTCAAGCTCCTCACAAGCGGCTGCAATCAGGTTTCTAAATGTTGTAATTTACTTTGCATGTCGGTCTGCATGTTAGGGTTTCAACTTTGTAATCATCCAGAAAGAATAATGATTCCATATGCTATCATTTCAGAGGTCTATTTGCTTCAGTTCATATCTTCTGGCATTTATTTTAATTTTTAGAAGTATTCCTTTCAAAATCACATTTTATATTATTGCATGCAAAAACCCAAAACACAAAAAAAATCAAAAAACAAACAAAAAAATCATTCAATTCCGGAACAGTGAGAACAGGGGTTTCTACACATAATCAAACTATAACTCCTCTCAACTAAATTAGAATGCCATAATTTGCCTCCACCAAAATTGTAAGTGCCTAATATTTGATTGCTCCAATTGATATGTCCCAAAATGCAGGAACCAAAGCCAAGTCAAAGATGTAACTCCCTCTTGAAGAGAACATCATCCACCAGATTCAAATGCCCAAGTGGGGCACCCTTCAAATGGTGAAGATGCCTCATTGAATTTCTACCCCTAAGGTAAATATAGCCAAGTTGGAGCACTCCACTTCCAAGGTTCAATTTGGACAAGTCAAAGATGCAATTTGAATGTAACTCCTCACTTGTGATGCATCATAGATGCTCTTACACGTTATAGATATAGTCATATCAATATGTATCCCCCACATTGAAAGAAGTGTCATAACCTGCCATTGACTAGTATACAAGTGGCAAGAGAGGATCCCCAAGATTCCCACCAAGTGTGAGGCCCAAAATAAAGAGAAATAATAATAAATTCTTAAAAATGAAATTCTTGAGATTTCCACACCATAGGAACCTAAGGTCCTTATTCACAAACACAAATAAAGATAAAAATTATTTTTGGTTGATGTTGATTGCCCCAACCTAGAGATCCAAAAGTTTCCAAAAATGTTTTTTTATTCCTAGGTCTTAGGATATTGTTGTCACTTAAGAAGATGGTGCACTAGCTCAAAATGGTTGATCGACTTTAAGATAGTCTTCTTACACATTATTCCAAGGTTCTCAACATATAATTTGTAATGGTGCATACTCCATGCTAGAATGACTAATTTATTTAATGGCAGTCTCTCCAATAGCCTTAGGATTTTTTGTTTCATAACATCTTCCCATTGGCAGACACCAATGATGCTTAATGAACAATAGATGTTGTTTGTTATTTATATCTAAGTCTGCTAGGGTTCAGTGCAGGAAGTTTACATTACTTTGTTAAACATGTAGGGTTGTTTGTTTTAAGAAACTTGATTGCACAGCATAAATCCATAGTTCGCATGAAGCACAACGAAGATCTAAAAACTACACAATGATGAGATTGTACAATAAAAGACAAAAATGCATACAATCCCAAATAAAAAAGAAACATATAAAGTAAATTATATAGGTCCTAATGCCACTTACCTAAAATAATACCTTGTGCTCCTCTATAGTATGCACTAGTCAATGTCCGAAAACGTTCTTGGCCAGCTGCAAGTAACATAAGTGACAATAATTAAATATATAGTTTAAACCTGCCTCCTCACTCAAAAATAGTGTACAAAGTTATGATCCATAATATCTCTCAGGTCCAAATTTGTTAATTTGGTGTCCTCACTAGAAATGATTTTAAGTTGACTTTTATACAAATAAAAGTCTTAAGATACAAACATACGACATGCAATCTAGACTTAATGCCAAGGATCATTAAAATTATCTTCATAGCATGATGGGCATTATGACTGGAAATTCACTTCTGTGGTAAATAGTTATATGAGCAGCTTCAGGTCTTGACCACAAATAAAAAATTATTTAAGAAACTTAATGATAGGATCTTATTTGTTGAATAAATACATGAAACCAGTAACAGATATTCCAAAAGAACTGATTTAAAATTGAAACTATTATTTGTTTTTATTTACTAGACAATCGTAAGGAAACGAGGTACTATACCTATGTCTTGAGCAAGTTCTTATAAAAAAACCTATAACTAGTTGATACCATCACCCATTACAAATTAACCTTGCTTTTTTCCTCTTGAAGACTGGGAATCACATTTAATCTTAGTTAAATATTGCACTTCACTAAGTGAGCAATTACTTAGTAATACATGGAAAACAACTCTTATGGAATTCACCTATACTTTTGAGAAGTCAGAACATGAACCTTTCCAAAGAAAACGCTGCTCAACAGAAACAAATTAGAACGTCAATATTACATAATGGTTTAGTAAGGCTAACAAGAACATAAAATACATGTCATCAACCTATTTCTTGAAATAATTTATTTATAGCATCCCTCATTCTCGACCCTTTTGAATAAAATATGTCAATAAATATACATGAATATTTATTCAAAATGCTAGTGGATGGATTGTGTGATATGCGACTTTGAAGGGAGTTTACTTCCTTGTGTGTTTGTTTGCTGAACAAGTTACTTGCTTCAACATGATTAATTATTTAAGTGTTGCTTATACATTTATTATGGTTATCTAACAATGCTACTAAGGCATTTTATTGCAAGTTGTGTTGTGCAACAAGAATAAGTATTGGGGGAAAGGTGAACTAAGTCTTAATGTTGAAGTATTTCACCTATAATCCAATTGTGTTCAAAAGATTAATTAATTAATTAAATTAGATATGATGATTAATTTATAAGTCCATGGAATTACTTTAATTTAATCATTTGTTTTGTTGAATAACTTGTAAGAGAAAATAAATTAGGTACAACCTTATTTGTTTAATTTACTTAAATAATGAATGTACAAGTTGCATAAAGGAAAATTAAGAAAATAAATTGTTATACGTGTCCTATTGAAAATTAAAGATAAATAATTTCCTTAAATTAGTTTATGAATGAGTATCTTGATTTCCAAATTAAGGTTGGAATAGGAAAAATGATTTTTAGTATTAAATAGAAATTAAATTGTTAAGTTAATTCTAATTAACTTTGCGATAAATGAGTTTCAGCTACAGCGAAGGGATTCTTCTTGTTTTCTTTCTTGTCTCATGAGGACTATGCTTGGACACTTTCTAGTGGAGTGTGGTTTTTGGGAAAAAATGGGCTTTGCCTTTTGTAATGGAATCGAGTTTCAATCAAGCACTAGTTTCCATTTCTAGGGTCCCCATTTTGGTTAGGCTTCCAAAGTTACCTTTGGAGTAATGGAAGGAGGAGGTGTTGATTAGTATTGCAAATTATATTGTTCAGTTCATGACTATTGATGAAGTTACAAAATCTAGCTCATGTTTGCTTTGTGCCAAATTTTGTCTTCGATTGTTTTACCATCAAAACTCAGTGTTTTCAAGCAACAAATTGTGGTGGAAGATTTTAAAGTAGTTTGTCTCATATGCCACAAAGCAAGCCATTCTTCTATAGCTTGCAAGGCCAAAAGTGGTTTGCAAAAGGTTTGGAGAAAGAAGGCTTCCTCTCCTCTTTAGGATATAGTGTCAATGACTCAGTCAATGTCAATTAAGGACAACCATATTGAATAAATTAATGTTATGGAAAATTGCAATACTACAATTAAGGATTTGCCCCCCTCCCCCCCGCCATTGGGCCTTCACCTAAAAAGGATTTGATAAAATTGGGGTTAAAGAGCCATAATGGTTGTAGATTGGCACTTCTTCCTCCTTACTCTAGTGTTGTGATAGTGATGTTGATGGGTCTTTTGACACAACCAACTCAAGTAGAACAAAGATCCCTCTATTTCTCTTGAAAAGATGACTAATCCTAGTAAAAAATCAACTCCAAGGTCTATGTATGCCACATCACGGCAATGTTGGAGCAATGAAGTGGTCTATGTGATTTCTCTGTTCAAGGGGCATGTGCTAGTAAAATATCAAGCTAGAAAAATCTCATATCCAATATGTTAGATGTGCTAAATAGTTGATAAACCTTTTAAGATATCAAATGAAATTACTTTTACTCTATTCTTAATCTAATAATGATTTCTTTGTTTAAGGGGCATGAGCTAGTAAAATATCAAGCTAGACAAATCTTATATCCAATATGTTAGATCTACTAAAATAGTTAATAAATCTTTTAAGATCTCAAATGAAATTACTTCTACTCTACTCTTAATCTAACAATTCTACTCTTGATCTAACAAATCTCCAAATCTAACAAGTTGAAAAATAATAAAAAAAAGATCAGGGTTTAGAGGAATAAACATGAAAATGAATGGTCAATGATGCACCTAGTTTTAGCCCTTTTTCTGAAAGGTCTGATGAAATCCAAATAACCTATAGTGTTGTGACCAGTATTCCACACAATCACAAACAATATAAGTGCAAGATTATGAGGAATTCAGCATAATGATATTTGAATTAGATGCATAAAAGCACTATATTACATGCATGGATTTTACACACAACCCTAGAACAAAGCACTTTCAAGATTTTAGCAAGTTATTCAACTTAATGATGAGGGCCACACCACCCAAAACCCAATCACAACAATAGATACCAACATAGAAGATGCGAGACAGAAAACAACTCACTTTCAATTATTTTCATAAAATAAAATTATAGATTCAAAACTTACAATCCTACAGCCTCATGGGCTTGATTCATTACAACAAAATCAACTCTAAAAACAAAATACATTATTCGAAGCCACAATTTGCACTAATGGAGCCAGCATCTACAACCCCCACTTAACCCTTTTATATTACCCAATAACCGCCCTAGAATGTTCTAGAAAAATCAACTTTCCTTTTTGTTTTGGCGCCCGAAGTCCCGCTGATTGATTTCTTGCCTAAGGAGAAATTTTAATAAAATTCACTTTTTAGTGGGCCAACTTCGCGGGGCCATAACTTTTGATCCGGGTGTTAGATTTGCTATTATAACATATTGTTGGAAATCTCTCGAAGAGTTCTACAATGCCAAATTGACTAGAGGTCGGTTCGTCAACTTTTTGAGTTGTTTCGGGGCCTCTAAGATTTTCTATTTGAATTTGAAGTTGGATTCGAGAAATTTCTCAGGACGGAAACTTCAATATCTCTCAAACCATGCAGGGTATTGAGACGATTCTTTCACGGCTGGAAATTTTTTTTCAGTTCCGCTCCTTGAGGTAAATTTTCAAGTCCATACGAGCCCGTTCAGGCCGACCTACTAAAAATAGTAAGTGATTGTTTTTCGCCTTTTCTGACTTTTGATTGTCTTACACCCCTTAAGTGCCATATGGGACTCAAAATAACTAAAGAAAATAAGGAAAAACATTTTTTTTGGGTGATGCAAGATTGCCCTACACCACTAGATGCTTCTGCATCACTTAAAGAGCATACAACAAAAGATACATCACTGCCAAGGAAGAGAACATTCAAAAAAAGTAGGCATGATTCTTTGATTGATTTACAATTAGTGGATTACAACTTCCAGCAAGATTCCCTCATTGAAAATTGAAAAATTTGTTTCACTTTCAAAAGTCTGACCATTATCATTGTTTTCAAAATTAAAATAGGTACCCATCATGGGCACCTACAACTACATCAATAAGAGCAAGTTGGCCTGGATCCTAAATTGATCCCCTAGGCCCAAAATTTACAAGCTACATCGATTTTCAAGAAAATTAGGCCCCAAAATTAAATTACACATTTTATTATGTGAGCCTAAAATAGAATTACAAATAAACACACTCAAATCAAGGAGTGGTTCATTATGGTTTCCTCACAAACCGTGCTTTCTCTAAGGTCTTCTCCTTCACTGCCTATGTCAAAGACCTATTGAGAAGGTACACTGTAGTGTAAACTGACTCTACCCAAAACTTCTTGGGAACACTCCAATTCTCCAACATGCACCAGGCCATCTCCATAATAGTATGGTTCCTCCTCTCAACTACACCATTTTTTTCAGGGGTTTAGGGTGTTGTGAATTGGTGTTTAATACCATGTTTAGCACTGAACTAAATGAATTCGTTGGAATAGAATTCACCCCCAATATTAGACCTAAGCGTTATGATTGCAAATCCTGACTCTTTTTCTACTAAGGACTTAAACTTTTAAAATCCTTTAAACACTTTTGATTTTTTTTTACCCACATTTTCCTACTATAATCAACTACAAATAAGAGAATATACCTAGCACCAGTGACTGATTCAGTATTCATTGGTCCACATACATCTACATGAACCAATTGAAGGACCCTCTATGCTCTCCAAGCCTGTCTTTCTGAAAATGGATATCTATGTTGCTTCCCTACTTGGCAAGCTCCGCAAACACCTTATACTTACTGTTGGATTTTAGGTAAACCTTTGACCATATTCTCTCGAGCCAACTAGGAGAGATAAGACAGGTTGAGATGCTCATAACGCTAATTTCAAATAATACTAATAGAAGATGAACTCTTTGTAGCAAATGCATGCTCCTGAACCTCTCCAGTGTCAACAAGCCGAGTCAAACCATGATCTTCTATGCCAAGTGCAATGGATTTTTTGGACTCCTTGTCAGCAATATGACACTTGTGTGTGCTGAAAACGACGTCCAACTTGAGACAATGTTGCATAATCTGACTCACTGAGAGAAAAATGAGCTCCATGCCCAAAACATAGTATACATTGAGGAAAATAAGAGTTTTCCCTCCAAAGGTTATCCGAACATTGCCTTTTTCGACAACTATATACTCACCACCACCTAAGATAACTGAATCAGAGCAAGCCGTGTACTACATGAACCAATCCTTCCTCTATGTAAAATTTTGAGATGCTCCAGAATCAATATACCATGCAAAAGACTTGACCTGGTTTGCTAGTCGTTTGGCCATGAAAGCAAAGAAGGCTAACTCCTTTTACTCAAAATGCTCTACAACATGAGCCATTTGTTGAGACCCTCCCTAGTTGGATTTCTAATTAGCCAACCTCTTTTGGTAGTGTTTCTTCATGTGACCAAGCTTACCACAATAATGACATGTGATAGTCTTCAAATTCTTTGAAGCATCATTAGAATTGCTTTGACCTTTCTTCTGAGGCCACTTGCCTTTGCCCTTGTCCTTAGCTGCAAAGGCTTGTTCTACACTTGGTGAATCACCAATACTCCCAAATCGCGTCTTCCATCTGTCCTATTGTAGGAGTTTCTTGCACAAATCATCAAACTTCATGTCAACAATTGTAGAGGTGATGTTGAGTGTTTCTATGAAATGCTCATATGAACGTGGTAAGCTTTTCACTATATCTTCTTCCATCTTCGACCAATGGCTTTCAATTGATCATGTATGTCTTTGAACTTCATCAAATGATCCAACAAAAACATCTTCTCGTCTATCATGATCAAGAACATATTTTTAAGGAAAAAGGCCCTACCTTTATCTGACATCTCGTACAAATCTCGTAGGTGTTTCCAAATCTCCGTAAAGGTTTTTCCCAATGGGACCTTCAAAAGCATTTCATCTACTACCACTAATTTAATGAGCATAATAGCTTCACAATTATGTTCATCAAATTTGTCCTAGTCTTTACCCACAACTATGGGATGAGTGCATGTACCTAGGACGATTTGATCAAGGCACTAGTATTTTAAGATCATGAGCATCCTCTATTTCCAAGTGTTATATTTTTTCTAGTGAACCTTTGGCTACCTTCCAACATGATGTTAGGCAATGATGCCATCCCTTTCGCAATTTGAAATCTCAAAAAACAAAGAAACTTGCTGCTATTAGAAAACCATTGAAATTTTTAGGAAAAAAATTGCAAAACCCGGCCAACAAAGTAAAACCCTAGATTTTTATAAATAAATAAAAAACAGCAAAAATCTACAATAAAAAATTATGGAAAATTATAAAAATTACAAAAAACTTGTTTTAGATGTGAATTGATCTGAAAGCTCCACATTGTGATGCTAGAAACCCTAGACAATGCTAAGCAGCTCTAAAATCATCACAAATTGGATTTTAAAACCCTAGCTACGCCAAAAATCTTTAGACAAACCCTAGCCACAAACAAAAATTGCCACGATTTTATACAAAATTCGTTAAAAAGCTCTATGAAACTCATCAAACAGACTTCGTGTGCTTAGAAAACAAGAAACGTGCCATAGCCATTGCGATTTATATCAAAATCTGATGTGATTCACTGATAAAAATGGCACAAAACCCATCGACAACCCAAATTCCAAACAATCACGACTTCAGAGGGAAAAAAACACAATTTTTCTAGTTAAAAAAACCCACAAATTTTCCACAGAAGCAACCCGCAATTTTCCACTAGAAATGAAACCCCAAATTTTGTCCAAAAAAAAAAACGTGATGTGCTTGATAAAAACGACTGAAAATTGCAAGAAAAAAAGGTCATGTGATTTTTCAAGAAAATAAACCACACGATTTTCTTGAAAATAGGGCACAAATTTTCCAAAAAATCGAATCTAAGATTTTTCAAAAATCAAACCCACCGCCAAAACCTTCAAAAAAAAATTGCAATTTTCTTTTCTTGCCTAATTTGTATAGCACCGTACAAATCGATATGTTCCCTTTTGATAAACCTTGTGCTACTAACACAAACACGCAATCACATTCACCAATCCCAAGGTTTCTTCAAAACCAAAGCTTTGATACCATTTTATGGAAAATAATAACACAAAGAATAATTACCAAGTCATTCGATAATTAATTAAGGAGAAAAAGTCTCCTCATATAAGAGATTACAAAGATTTGTCCATAAAGGATAAAATCGATAACTAAGAAAAGCAGAGGATAAGAACTTAACTAAAAGAGTAAAAGAATATTCCTAAAGTATATCCTAACGACTTAATTGGCCATTATAAACTAATAAACTAATATTACTTTAATAGGCCATTCACCTGAGGTGGACCCACAACATCTAACCCTAACCAACTCATGAACATTTAAAGTGTAGAAAGTTTAAGATCTCAAATATTCCTTCCTTAAACCTCATAATTCTCCAATCCTAGACAAATCATCATTTCTAAGCTTGAGATGAGTGAACACAAAGCCAAAGAACCCACAAGCTAATGACTAACCCAAAAACATAAAAAACCAACAACAAACTTCCATCCAAGTTACCCCTTAAACTCATCCCCAATAGGAGCAAGAAACTACCCTCAAGAAAGGCCCAAAAGGACAAGAAGCCATAAGCAAAAAGGAAAGAAAACAAAAAAAATAGCAAAGACAACAATCAAAACAGAAAGAGAACAATATACCCATGACAACACCAAGATAGACGAAAGAAAAGCAAAAATAGTAGAAAGCAAACAAGAACCTCCACTAACTATGTACAATGTCTTCAAAGACCTTCAAAAACCAAAATAATATTTAAGATATTTTCATTAATTGGTAATGGGATAGACACTCTAGTCAAAGAACTGGTCCTAAAGGTGTTACCTCCCAAGATCTAAAATATCTAATAGAGACTTAACCATAACTTTTCAAATTTAAGCATGGTCACCTTTATTTTCTCTTGCTTTGTCCCACAGTAGAACAAGATCATATATCCTAAATGTCTTCACTTCAGTTCTTTTATCAAACCATCTCTTTACTATTGTGGGATGTTTTGCTACATGTTCTAGGGCAACATTTATTTTCTTCTAGGTTTAAAAAATTCAACAATCTAACTTCAACCTTGTTATATATGTCTAACTAGCCTTCCATGAACTGTAAGGTTGGAATTTTGAAATTAATAAGGAGCATAGGGTTAATCCCATAAACCAACTAATAAGGGGATGTCCCTAAAGCAGCTTTAACTCCAGTCCTATTAGGCCACGAAGCACACTTTAACTAGGTGTGCCAATCTCTAAGATTTTTCTCTAACAATTTTTTAATAACATCAAGCAAGTTTTTATTTGCAGACTCAACAACACCATTTCCTTGTAGATAATAATTGGAAGAAAACTTTAAAATTACCTTATGCTCAAAAGTTTGGGGATTGGACTTTGAGGAAACCAAAAAACAAGTACCCACAAAAGAGGATGATTGAAATCCAGTCCTAAAAAAAATATAATTGTTTGCATGGGAGTTGGGCCTTGACAATCTAGAGGAACTCATCCCAGAATGGGATGGTCAAAACTAAGCCTACAAGTCTGATGCTAGGCATCAAGGCTCACGGAAGGATGATTTCATCGTGATGACATCATGGCATCATCATGAAAAATACACCATGCAAGAAAACAAATTAAAAAAAAAACCCGAAACAGACCAAACAAAATGGGAGGATGACTCATCATAGCATCACCATGATGTCACAATAGGCACAAGGCCCAAAGTTTCGAAGATCCTTTTATAGTCATTCTAGGATGACTAACTCTGAAAGTCCAACAAAAGACAACAGGGTCAGAGTTTTAGAGATCCCTTTACAATCATGCTAGGATGACTAACTTTGAAGGACCGACAAAAGACAAAAACACTCAAAATAAACACAAGGCAAAAAAAAGCAAAAGCACACAAAAGAGGAAGAAAGCAAGCAGACAAAAAGAGCACAAAGGGAAGCAAACAAGCAAAGAAAAAGAAACAAAAGAGCTTTAGAGTTTCAGAGGTTCTTTTACAGGAATGCCAAGATGACCAGCTCCAAAAGTCCAACAAGAAGCAAAACACTTAAAACAAATACAAGGCAAAAAACTCAAAATTAAAACCAAGCAAGAAGAGCCAAAAGCAAGAAATCAAGCAATGCCAAAGAAACATAGAAAGCAAGCAGGCAAACAAAGAAAAAATCAGCAAAAAGAGGGGGTCACTGTTTTGCTAAGGTAAAATGGGACATGTGTGTGCAAGACACAAGAGGTGCATGCAAGGTATGTAAGTGGGATGCCTTTCCATGGGACCATATGATTATACTGAAAGAGGCATCTTCAAGTTTCTCGGTATATTAATTAGATTCAGCACCTTAAACAGCGATCTGGCTTGTTTCTGAGCTTAAGTTAGTAAGTGCATTTATAAATGTTTAAACTCGTATACATTCTATTATTATTCTCTGTGGCTTATGTTATCCATATTCAGCATGTTGTTAAAAGTCACAAAGAATGAACAGTTAGTTATTTGAGTAAGTTAACGGGGAATAGCTCTAGCACATTATATAGTCTAGTCATTATTATTCATCTATAATAGACATTACCTGTGTCCCAAATTGTTAATTTCAACCTTTTCCCTCCTATACTCATCTTCTTCAACCTAAAGTCAACACCTGCATTGAGCTCATTAAAATCATGAGTAGAAAGTTAGAATACACATAACTATAAAGATTGTGAAAAGCTACTATGAATTATCATTTGTTCCAATTACATGA
Source organism: Sequoia sempervirens (assembly GCA_007258455.2). Taxonomy (NCBI): domain Eukaryota; kingdom Viridiplantae; phylum Streptophyta; class Pinopsida; order Cupressales; family Cupressaceae; genus Sequoia; species Sequoia sempervirens. Next base: position 28,679 of record VDFB02327159.1, read on the forward strand.
TATATTGGCGCAAAAAGTATTTTTCAAGATGCAAGTCTTGTCCCAGACCACACAACACAGTCTAGGAAAAATGTACTTACGTAAGAAATGCAACATTCGATCAAATTTGAGAAAGAATATTTTTTAAAGAAAAAATACAATAAGAGAAAATTAAAAATAAGAAATGTTACATTTGATCAAATTTGAGAAAGAACATTTTCTAAAGAAACAATACAATAAGAGAAAATTGAAACTAAGAAATTTAGATTAGTATCTTTTATGAGTGTATAGAAACTACAGATTTGTTTTTATTAATAGTTTAACAGAAATAAACAATCAAACTTAGCTTATGATTGAATTTCTATGTGTAAGGATATAGAATTCAATATCCAAAAAGGCTTGTATCCATCTTCGTTGCTTTGTTATATACTAGTGATTACTGTTCCTAAACCTGCTAATTACTATTTGAATTCTTTAACCAGAAAAAGCTAGTTAGATGTCTCCATTGACCTGTTTTGGACTCAAAGTATAACTAAAAACAAGTTGCCTCATCAGTCATAATGACATAGATATATTGGAATTCACAAGAGGGCATTCTAAACTGATCAAGGAAGACAAATAGGCTTGCTGCCTTCATTGATCAAAAGGTCAAAGGTTTGCACAAGTCCATTGACATATTCAATGCAATAAACCAATTTTAATGTGTCTACTAATTAGCAATTGAAGTTTCCTGTCCTAATCTGAATGCCCATCAGTTTGCTTGTAAGTTTACCACATCAATAAGAGAGATTTTAAGTTGTTGCTTGACTGCATTTTAACTTGAAGAAATGTTCAATGAGTATTTCTTGAGGTCACTAGTGCTAGAAATTTACACATCACATTAATTCCACACATTCCTGCCCTGCACCTTGTAATACAAATTGTATAGTTTCCTTGATGTGGCTCATTTGTTGTTCTGTTTAACTGCTACAGTCAAACATACAAGGCTTATAAGATCTGGAGATAAATTATTCAAGGTTTTGACCTTTAAAACTAGAGATCAATGCCCTCAGTCTCATACAAATTGAACTAAATCCGAATTGAGGTTCCTTGGAGCTCACTTAAAGAATAGTGTTCTGTGTCTCCAAGATCTCCACTTGTGATTGCTGGATTTCTAGCTCTTGAAGGATTGAATTTGTGAACAGATAGAAGGGTTCAGTACTGTAAGTTCTCAAAAAGCTTAATTTAAGTTCTTAAAATGCTTTTAGATTTCCTCCCCAGCCTAAGTGCTTGTATGAATCTATTTTCAATCAATCCTTAAGATTGGAAATTTTATTTTTTCTATAGAATTACATTATGACTATCCTTGGGCAACTTATTATCACCAAGTACATATTGCATATGTGGGCTCCTGTCATGTCCCCATTCTAGTCAGCACAGCTGGTGACAAGGTTAGCCTATCAATTCGATCCTCGTAGGCTGACAGGTGTGTGCAGAGGATCATCTGGAGCCGTTGCTCAGTGTTTGGTAGCTCCAGTTTGCAGTTGTATCAGGTTGGAACTTCGCAGAATCTTCCAGTGAGCATTTTCAGGAAACTTTCTATTTTTAGAAAGTTAGGTCAGGCGGAAGCTGCTATTTCGGGCAGGGCACCTGGTTCAGCCATTCAGCGCAGAATAGACCCAATTCAGCAGTTGGTTGATTGGACGGAGAAATAAGGAGTATTTAATGGATTATTAAATATTTAATATTTTGACTTTATAATAAAGTCACTTTATTGAAATATTTAAATATTTAATTATTTGGCTTAATTATAAAGTATTTAATTATACTTTATAATATATTATTAAAAGTGACTTAATGAGTATTTTATATTCATTAAAAAGGGGGACGCCAATAATTAATGATTTCTCCTAAGTTTAAAAGGCGTATTAAATCATTTAATTTAAATGATTATTTTAAAGTGAGTTGGGTCGAATTTTCTCAAAGAGCAATATATACCTCTTCAAGGCAAAATCGAACTATCTTGATTATTATTCAATTTTGTCTTCTTGCATCTGAGCTTTGGAGTTTGCAAACCCTAGGGTTTCTGGCAGACGAACGTTTCTGGAGAACGAAAACTCTTCAGAGATCAGGCAGACTGAGGCTGTGAAATACCAGCTGAAGCTTGCACTTGGTGATTTCACACAGAGATCACAGATTGTGCTTATTCATCCTTTTTGGCAGAGGTTTTCAGAGATAATCATCAGCAGACAGGGGCGACTTGAGCAGAGATCAGTTATCAGTGTTCTGGCACATATTACAAGAGGCCGTACTTTTTAATTCATTGCTGTACCTGGCCGTACCAGCAAGGCCGTACCTTTATTCCTTCAGAGATTCGACTTCTGCTTACAGATTCTGGCATTGAGGTCTAGGCGTTGGATTTCTCTGGGACATTTTGGAGATCTTGCATCGTTTTCAGAGCCTGGAGCTTCATTCTTATTTCTGGCCGTACCATTCAGCATTTATTACAGCCGCCATCAGGTTCTTTTCACAAATAATTCATTTCTTATGTATTTATCAACTTTCTTCATTGTAAAAGCTCTGGAAAAAAATAATAAAACAGTGCGCCTATGAACTCTGGCATATTTAAGATCATTCTGAGAAGATTTAGATTTGATTTGAATTTTTTATGAATTTATTTAGCATTTCTAGAGAAATCGCAATTTTTCATTTTGCCTGTAAGAAACTTCAAAAACACAAAAAATCGAAAATTTGCAAAAACAATACAAAAACAATTAGGGTTTCAATTTGAGAACCACCAGGGTTCTGACAGTGGTATCAGAGCACAGTTATCCTGCCATCCTGTGCTATTTAAGTTGCTTTTTCAGTATTCAGTGTGCTTTTTGGTTGCTTTTTCATGAGCCGAGATCCTATTCAGTATATTAGAGGCGTAGGGACAGGCAAAGACGAGGATTGGACAGGTCCACCTATCCCAGAAGGTCAGACAGTGTCAGGGGTGCTTGGTATTCACAGATCCAGTTCTGACGGTAGTGAAAACAGTGTTGCAACCCTAATGGCAGAACGTGAGACTTCCTCAGAGACTCGCAGGGATCCAGGGAAGGCGCATGCAGAGGGTGATATCACCGATGAGGAGTTTAGACGGAGGCGATAATATGATGGATATGATGTCTCAGCTGATGGGTACCATTAGACAGTGTACGCCCACACAGCCACACTACATTCAGATTGGACAGACGAGCGGGACTGCACCAGTGGATCAGCCATTGGCATCCGTACCTAGACAGCCGTCACCGATCTACCAGGAGCGTAGGCCAGGCCAGCCTACTTTCTTACCTAGAGAGACTCCACCTCAGACTCCAGGGGCAGAGCATCAGGTACAGCATCAGGAGTTTCAGCCACAGAATGGCATGTCAGTGGCAGACTTGACGAGATTTCATGGTGAGTACATGTCACTAGCGCCTGAGATCCGGCAAGCACTTACATTTCATGAGTTTATAGATGTCTATAAACCCAGAGGAGGAGGTAGATTTGACCGCAGACCCCCACAGCATCAGCAGCCGCAGCCACAGGTGAATAGGGATTTGCAGTATGCGGTGAGCAAGATTACATTGCCATATTTTGATGGGTCTGAAAAGACATCAGCGAGGTCTTGGGTCCAGAAATTGGACAATTACTTGTCACTTAGGCCTATGCAGGAGGATGAGGCAATTAAATTTGCTACTTTACATCTTGACGGAGTAGCACACGATTGGTGGCACCATGGCATGTACACGCTAGGCCATCATGCGGTCAATACCTATCAGGAGTTCACCAGCAGACTGATAGAGAGATTTGATAAGAAGGATCCGGAACTGTATTTCAGAGAGTTGGCTCAGCTCAGACAGACAGGCAGTTTGGATGCATACATTGGTGAGTTTCAGAGAGTGGCAGTCATGGTCACAGGGATTTCAGAACGGAGACTCATCATACTCTTCGTTGAGGGTTTGACAGAACCCATGAGAGGTTGGGTTAAGGCTTTTGACCCACCTACACTTCAGGAGGCCATGCGGAAGGCGAGAAGCATGGAGCTTGCAGCACCTCGCAGCAAGTTCAATTCAGGGTCAACACCATACACGAGACCCAATAGGCCTTTTGATAGAAACAATGACAGGAATAGGCCTTTTGACAGAAGAAAGGATCAACCGGATCCTAAGAGACAGAATGCACCACCATTTGACAGGGAAACGTTGAATGAATTGCGTAAGAAAAAGTTATGTTTTTGGTGCAAGGCACCCTATGATGAAAAACATATATGCCCACTTCGTCCGAAGGTCAAAAATAATCAAATGGAGTGGTTTTATGAGGGCGAAGAGCAATCTGATCTGTCAGACCAGCAAGCTGATTCCGAGCTTTCAGATGATGAGAAGTCCGAAAATGAGGGTGAGCATGAAGGTGGAAGGAAGCTACAGGAAGCCCATCTGACTAGTCTTCAGAGAGATGGTTCATTTCGACTTCGTGGGCTCTTAGCAGGTCAGAAAGTGATTACATTGTTGGACACAGGTGCTACACACAATTTTATTGATGCACGTTTAGTTGAGAGGCGTGGCATCCAGACGGAGGCTTTCGAGGGTATTCGAGTCAAGGTGGCTGACGGATATACTCTCAGGTGCGACAGAAAGATTACTGATCTTCCGATGAGATTGAACAACTATGAATTCAAGACTGAATTCTATGTTGTTAATATGGGGGATACAGATGTTGTATTAGGGATGGCATGGTTGCATGATTTGGGTGAGTTCACGCTCAACCTACGGGATATGGAAATGAAATTCAAGGTTGACGGGAGACCACATGTCATCAAGGCGATTCGGGACAGTAATCTGAGGATGGTTTCATTCAGACGGATGGAGAGGCTCATTCGTCATGATATGGTTGACTGGGCGGCTGAGTGCATGTTGATGCCAGCCCAGCAGGAGCCGCAGAAGGGTGAGTACCACCCTGACATACAGATTTTGAGGACTAAACACTCCAAAGTGTTTAGTGATATCCCACCTGGTAGACCTCCAGACAGGGGTACGGAGCACATTATTGAGTTGGAGGAGGGCGCAAAGCCCGTTATGATCACTCCCTACCGACATCCGAAACGACTCAAAGATGAGATAGAGAAGACCATTAATGAGTTGTTAGCTATGGGCCATATCAGACCTAGCAAGTCTCCTTTCGCTTCATCGGTTGTATTGGTAAAGAAGGACGGATCACTTCGGATGTGTATCGATTACAGGTAGCTCAACAAAAGAACAATCAAGAACAGGTACCCTATTCCACGTATAGATGAGCTGATAGATGAGTTGCACGGAGCAGTCTTCTTTATGAAGATTGATTTGAGATCAGGGTACCATCAGATTCAGATGAGGGAGCAGGATATTGAGAAAACCGCTTTTCGGTGTCATTGCGGTCACTTCGAGTTCTTGGTTATGCCCTTCGGGTTAACCAATGCACCTGCCACCTTTCAGGCAACTATGAACAGGGTTTTCAGTGCTCAGTTGAGGAGATTTGTGTTAGTCTTCTTCGACGACATTTTGGTTTATAGCAAGTCATGGGATGAGCATCTGGCTCATTTGGATACAGTCTTGGGTATCTTAGCAGACGAGTCTTTCTATGCTAAGGAATCCAAGTGTGAGCTTGGCATGGAGGAGTTGTTATATCTGGGGCACATCATCAGTGCCAAGGGAGTGAGTATGGACCCTGAAAAGGTCCGAGCTATTGTTGACTGGCCGGTACCTGAGAACCTTACGCAGCTCAGAGGTTTCATTGGGTTGTGTGCATTCTACAGGAGATTTGTTAGCGGGTTCTCACGTCACGCCGCACCCCTTACTGACTTGACGAAGAAAGGGCTTTTCTTTGGTCACCACAGGCGCAGGAGTGCTTTGACAGGTTTATGGTGATCATGACTTCATGTCCGGTGCTAGCATTGCCTGACTTTACGAAGTCGTTTGATTTATTCTGTGATGCTTCAGGAGAGGGCATTGGTGCCGTTTTGATGCAGGAGCGTCATCCGATTGCATTTGAGAGCAGGAAACTCAGGGGTCCTGAGAGATTTTATAGTATTTATGACAAGGAGATGTTAGCCATTATGCATGCATTGGCTAAGTTCAGGCAGTACCTGGTAGGCAGCAAATTCAGTGTTCGCACAGATCATAACAGCCTGAAACATTTCCTAGGACAGCGAGACTTGAATGAGAGGCAGCAAAAATGGGTCAGTAAACTGCAGTCATATGACTTTGATATCACTTTCATTAAGGGAAAGCAGAATGTTGTAGCTGACGCCTTGTCTCGCAGACCCCAGTTGAATGCCTTAGCACAGATCACAGAGGATTGGAGGCATCGGATTATTGCTGAGTATGCTAAGAACCCATGGGCTTCTAGCATCGTTGACAGGACAGAGCAGGACGACAGGTACACTATTGTAGATGACTTGATCATTTACAAGGGGCGGATTCTTTTGGTTCCTGACTCTGAGGTACGGACTACAGTTTTGAGAGCCTTTCACGACCTTCCTATGGCGGGCCATCCTGGATACTACAAGACTTACAAAATGGTTCGGGAACGGTTTACTTGGAAAGGGCTGAAAACTGATGTTTTGCAGTATGTCCGTGAGTGTTCTGTGTTATGAGACAGCAGGAGCACACTTATCCTGCTGGATTGCTCGACCACTTCCGATACGATAGGAATTGGAGTGTTTATCGATGGACTTTATTACGGGTTTGCAAGCCCAGTAAGGTATCTACGTAGTGGTGGATCGGTTGATGAAATATGCACACTTTTTCCCGATTCCTACTACTTCCACCACATCACAGGCTGCAGTTGTTCCGGCATCTGCCTCCTGCCGATAGTCGTGATAAGAAAATCGGTTCATGAGCAACTTTTGGCAGGAGTTGTTCAGGCTGTGCGAACGAACCGACACGAATTACCAGCTACCATCCGTATGGATGGACGTGATGAGATTGTCAATAAGTGGGTGGAAGGTTATTCGCATAATTATATAGCTGGTCAGAGAGCTTGGGTGAGATGGATCTACTTGTGCGAGTATTGTTATAACTCGACTCACCATATGACGATACAGATGACCCCTTTATGGCTTTGTACGGGTATGAGGCGCCCAACCTTCTGGATTTGATATTGAGCGATAGCAGAGTGCCGAGTGCAGGGGATATGATGCAGAGTCAGCAGGACATATTGAGGTCTCTCCGAGACAATATCCAGAGGGCACAGAATCAGCATAAGCAGTATGCTGATCAGAAGAGGGTTGAGCGTACTTTTGAGGTGGGTGATATGGTGTACCTCATGTTGCAGCCGTATCGTCAGTCTACTCTGCGGAAGAGTGGGGCAGAGAAACTAAAACCTCGCTACTATGGTCCATTTCGTGTTGTCAGACGAGTGGGCGAGGTTGCTTATGAGTTGGACTTGCCAGCTGATAGCAAGGTCCATAATGTATTTCACGTTTCTCGCCTGAAAAGGCTTTGGGTCAGCATGTTATACCTTCTCCAGTCTTTGCCACCCCTTGATGACGAAGGGAAATTGATACTAGTACCTGAGACTATCCTCGAGATGAGAGAGAGACACCTACGGAGGCGTGTGATCAGGGAATATCTGGTCAAGTGGAGAGCTTTGCCAGTTGAGGATGCTACATGGGAGTCGAGAGATCTTACAGCATCCGAGTTGAGATTGCTTGAGGACAAGCAATTTCGGGGAGGGACTATCATGTCCCATCCTATGTTAGTGACAAGTTAGCCCATCGGTTCCGTCCTCGTGGGGTGTGTGTGCAGAGAGGATCATCTGGAGCCGCTGCTTAGTGTTTGAGTAGCTCCAGGTTGTGCCAGTCAGTTGGGCCTTCAGCGAATCTTTCATGAGCATTTTGGGAAACCTATTTTTAGAAAGTTAGGTCAGGCGGAAGCTGCTATTTCGGCGTTTGGTTGTCACCATTCAGCTCAGAATCATTGATTAAGGAGTATTTAATGGATTATTAAATATTTAATATTTTGACTTTATAATAAAGTCACTTTATTGAAATATTTAAATATTTAATTATTTGGCTTAATTATAAAGTATTTAATTATACTTTATAATATATTATTAAAAGTGACTTAATGAGTATTTTATATTCATTAAAAAGGGGACGCCAATAATTAATGATTTCTCCTAAGTTTAAAAGGCGTATTAAATCATTTAATTTAAATGATTATTTTAAAGTGAGTTGGGTCGAATTTTCTCAAAGAGCAATATATACCTCTTCAAGGCAAAATCGAACTATCTTGATTATTATTCAATTTTGTCTTCTTGCATCTGAGCTTTGGAGTTTGCAAACCCTAGGGTTTCTGGCAGACGAACGTTTCTGGAGAACGAAAACTCTTCAGAGATCAGGCAGACTGAGGCTATGAAATACCAGCTGAAGCTTGCACTTGGTGATTTCACACAGAGATCACAGATTGTGCTTATTCATCCTTTTTGGCAGAGGTTTTCAGAGATAATCATCAGCATACAGGGGCGACTTGAGCAGAGATCAGTTATCAGTGTTCTGGCACATATTACAAGAGGCCGTACTTTTTAATTCATTGCTGTACCTGGCCGTACCAGCAAGGCTGTACCTTTATTCCTTCAGAGATTCGACTTCTGCTTACAGTTTCTGGCATTGAGGCCTAGGCGTTGGATTTCTCTGGGACATTTTGGAGATCTTGCATCATTTTCAGAGCCTGGAGCTTCATTCTTATTTCTGGCCGTACCATTCAACATTTATTACAGCCGCCATCAGGTTCTTTTCACAAATAATTCATTTCTTATGTATTTATCAACTTTCTTCATTGTAAAAGCTCTGGAAAAAAATAATAAAACAGTGCGCCTATGAACTCTGGCATATTTAAGATCATTCTGAGAAGATTTAGATTTGATTTGAATTTTTTATGAATTTATTTAGCATTTCTAGAGAAATCGCAATTTTTCATTTTGCCTGTAAGAAACTTCAAAAACACAAAAAATCGAAAATTTGCAAAAACAATACAAAAACAATTAGGGTTTCAATTTGAGAACCACCAGGGTTCCGACAGCTCCATTTTTAGCTTGTCGAAAGGAAGGATATCTACAAAGATCATTAAAATTGGCATACGTCTTACCTGATAAGGATTCAATATTTTATCATTAAGCAACTCCTTTGCATGGGGTACCATCAATATTCTCCAATATGAGTGTGCGAGATTGACTTGGACATCATGAATTTTATAGGGTCCAAGCATGACGTGTTAAACTTTCTTTCCTTGATCTCTCAGAAAGCATTACAGAAGCACCTGTGGCTTGAGGTTCATATTTATCAAAATGCTTGTCCTGTCAATATTTTTGTTGTTGTGTCACTTAAATCATTCACTGCACAATTATCCTCCTCTCCTCAAATTCGTTCAATTCCACTATTTTTTTTTTCCTAAACTCTCATAATCAAAAGTTTCTTTTCGACTATAATTTTGGGGCTAGGTTAAAAAAAAAAAAAAAAAAATTAGGACAAATGCTTCCAAGAGATAAATCGGCTGGAAGAGTATCTTCAGTAGTCACTTTACAAGTAATGTAGGGGGCACATAGCATTGTTGGAAATTGCTCCTCCCAATTTGTACCCTCTAATCCACATGACTTCTAAAACACCAAGATGAAAACCTTATCCGTGGCTTTTGTATACTCACTTTCCCTTCAGTATAATGGACTGAAATGAAATAAAAATTATTAAGTTTTCTTTTTTGATGGTCTGTTATCTCATTTACAAAATGGTCATCTCTGTCACTCATGATATGTTGTGACGTGCTGAATTCAGCTATGATCTATTCATAAATTCTGTAAGTATCTCTTGCAAAATCATCAAGCAGAGCCAAAGCTTCAACTCTTTCTTTTAAATAGTAGATCACCCTGAAATATAGTTACATACAACATAAAAGTTGGCTCAGTTCATTAGAAGAGATAATGAAGTCCAACCCCAACCTCTCAAATAATGTCAATGATTGGGATGGGAACAATGACATATGACCTTAGTTGTGGCATCAAACTCCATATGACCCACTCTGACCCCCTCATGTATTTCCTGCAATATGTGTTTTCTCACATCTCACACCTTTGGAGTATTTATTCATGCTTCTTTTCTTAAAGAAGTTCATTGTTAAGTTGGAAGTTCCTTGACTTGTTCACAATCTTCCTCCTCTTTGCTTCCTACATTTCCTTGGCAAAACTTGTTTCAATAGGAAGTTTCCCACATGGCCGTACTAGAGCGTCAACACTACAACATGAAACAATTGTACATCAGGAAATAATTGTTGATTCCTCTAGGAGCTCCCTTGACCTAATTCTCAAAAATACATCAGCAATAATGTAGCTCTTACCTAGTCAAACCACAATCTTGAACATGAATTCTCGCAATATAAGAAACCATCTGCTCATCTTTCCGTGACTAACCAGTTTATTTACCAAATATAGCAAGACAAAATGGTCTATATAAAAGGTGAGCCATTCACAAGCATGCAGTATTGAAACTCTTTGGACTGACTAACTGAGTGCTTCACATTTCATGGGCTTCTCGTCATGAGAGTGATCAACCAGCTAAATAGATTGGGTGGCCCATAAATAGCTTCCTTATGCCAATGTGCAACTGATAGAAAAATTCAAGGTGTTTCCATGAATGCCATATTCCTTCGTCTAATCAAAGCATAGAATTATGTGCAAATTGACTAGACTAACCTTCAACTCATCAAATTTCTTCTAATGATTTCTAGTCCAAGAAAATGGGGCATGCTTTCCACTCAAGGCATACGAGGGTAAGAAATTCAGAAAAACTTCTTGGTAAATTAACTGTAGTATCTTTTGTATGATTCTGTAACAACCACCCCTGATTTTTTTGTTTGTTTTCTGAGTATGATGTAGATTTGCAAATTTGCTCTTGTTTTCAAGTTCTTTCAACATATCATAATATTCATAGAAAACATTGCAAAGAAAGGAAATGAACCATGAAATTGCATCATCATCATATTGAACCATTACATATCATATTGGCAAATGACAACAAATAAAATCAGACTTATGAAATATGTTTCAGACCTGGTAACAGTCCATTACATTGCCCTTTTCCAGTCATATATGAGCAGCATTACATTCAAACTTGCATGATAGATAGCTACGATAGGGGCTAACATACGACAACACTCTCTCGACAAAGAACAGCTGCACAGAACCAGGAAAGAGGCAGATTTCAGACCATTGCATCAGCAGACCTGACTGTGCACCAACTCCCAAATGGCACGGCTCCCTAGGAGGGCAATTTTCCTCTAACAATCAATGCTTCACCAAAAATTGCAAATGAATACTGCAAATGTGGCGCCTAGCTATGAGGAATCTTTAGAAACAATGCCTAGAATGCGTTTCCAATCACCAATGGAGTGATGAGCAATTTAATACTTCCAGCCACTGTGAAAAAGTGAATTTCTAGAACTCTAAAAATGCATATCAAACCTCTGAAAAATGAGTTCCAACACCTCCAACACACTCCAAAAATAAACTAATCATCTAACACACCAAACCTCCAATCCCACATCAAAATACGGAGAAAATCTTCATTCTAAAACCTCCAAAATGATGAAAATCAGAAATTCTATGAATGCAAAGGTGATCCCTGATGTAGAATCACTCCTTCCGGCTAGGGTGGGTCTCTCACCACTGAAACCAACAACTACAGATGAGGGTTTTTGTTCTCAACCAGAAAAAATGGAAACCTAGAGACAATCCAGCAGCATCACATTATGTTGCCAAAGTAGAGATAATGAAATGCAAGCCCAATAGGTGAATATATAGAAGAGGGGAGGAAATTAGGGCAACACACATTCAAATTCACTTTTCCCTCCAAGAATGCTACAACCCCCTTCATGAGCCTTTCGATTTATTTTTAATTTCCCTTATGCCTCCCTCAAACTAGGCATCCACTTTTGGAGGCTATTATTCTGATTTTAAAAACAACTTAATTCACCTTTTAACTATGCGTGAGACAAAGGGCCCTTTTTATGAACACATGACCCTCACTTAAGTTATAAAGTAACTTTTATAACATAACTTAAATGACAGAAATATAAATATTAATTTAATCACCCTTAGAACTCACCAACGCCCAAACAGAAAATAATGCACTACTAGAGAAACAGAGGCTGAGACCAACTGCTAAGAATAATGCTTATTAAAAATAGCAACTACTAAAAATTGTAAGTGTGCCCAAACACCAAACTGGCACAAACTGTGATACTTTAAAACTTACTATAAATAGTAAGTGCTAAAAATGGCCATTGCTATAGATAGAAACCCCTACCAGAAAACTCTGAAAACCAACACAAATCCCAACATAGGCCTTGAGTCCCCTAACTCACTCCATTTAGCCTACGAGAACCCTAGGATAGGCTAATGGAACTCCCATACTAATCAAGTGCAAGAAGGGGACATTGTAGTCCTCCCTCCCCAAGATTGTTTGCCCTCACGCAATTGCAACTCTAAATGTTGTAATATCTGCTCACTCTCCCAAGTAGCATCCTCCACTGGCAAGTTTTTCCACTTCGCAAGATACTCCCTGATCACCCTCTTCCGCAAAGTACACTCCCTAACCTCAATCACAACCTCTATAACCAATATCAATTTGCCTTCCTCATCCAAAGAAGGCAACTCTATAGAAGGAACCACATTTTGACCAAGTGTCTTTTTAAGGCAAGAAACGTGGAAGACATTGTGCATCTTGCTACTCTAAAGTAGCTCAAACTCATAACCCACCTCTCTGATCCTCCTGGTGACTCTAAATGGTCCATAAAATCGGGGCTTAAGTTTATCTGACCCACTCTTCTTGAGAGTGAACTGCATATAAGGCTGCAATCTCAAATAAACCATGTCTCCTACCTCAAAATCCCGCTCAATGCAATGTTGATCAACATACAGCTTTTGTTGATTCTGTGCATTTTTTATATTCTCCCTCAGAGATCTCATGATATCCTAACTCTCCTAAAAAAGATCTCTAGCTCTGGGCACCTGTAAAGAACCGGACTAATTTTTTTTTTTTTTTTCAAATGCAATTACAATCAACACGCACCCATTAAGGTTAGCTCTAAAACCAAAACGTTGTGTAAGCAACTCTAACCAAGAATGTACACCAGGATCCCGATGTGGGCAAGGTGTGACCATGTGGTCAGAGGATCTAATGCAGATGCAAACTGAAAGGGAACTCTAACCAAGAATGCGTCTAGGACAGACGAGCATATGGTCAGAGGATCTAGATGCAAGATGAGCTGAAGTAACCCTAACCAAGAATGGCGCCGAGTGATGGCGAGCATATGGTCAAAGGGTCCCTACAACTACTAACTGAAAGTAAATAGGCAGCAAGCTAGCCTCTTCCACTTATGCAGCGGGAAGTACAATAAAGTAAATGAAAGAAAGAGAGGAGAATTGCTGATAGTACTACTAATCAGCTTACAATATTTTAGAGTGCTTGCCAAAGCCCAGTAATTCAAGTTCTTCAATGCTGCAATAACATATAAAACTTCCTCAATGCTTAACAAACCTCTCTAAACTCAAACTCCTCACAAATCTGCATTTATATATGACTGATATAACAGACCAGCAACTGAAATGAAGCAACCAACAACCCTAGAACCCACCAAAATACTCACAACTCACTCAATACTTGCCAGAATGACATGAGACTTGATGCAAACGAAAGCTAGAATGATGACAATGAAACCTACACTGAGAAATGACCAACAAAATGCAGTATTATTTTGTGCACACTTTCCAAGACAGCCCAGAATGGTACAGCCAAGGAGAAGGGCGATTTTGCTTTAAAAAATCCAAATCTTCATCATAAAATCTACAACTTTGCAAGAATGGTCGCCCCACATAGAGAAAAGGATTTATGCAATGCCTAGAACAATAATATTTTTATTTCATGAAATATGAGCAATTCTTACAATCAGCTATGATATTCAGCAACTCCAAAATGAGACAGAAAATGCAAACTAGAACTCCAAAAATGCAAGATACTCAACTGAAATGCAAGACAAACGTATTACAAACTTGTTGGTTGAATATTTTGTAAACTTAGGAGGTTTAGCAAAATGGTGATTTCAACACAATGTGTGAGTTAAACTCTCCTATTTAAGGGAAGGCTCCCCCTATCTAAATACCTAAAAACAAATATGGGTGGAACGATAATCTCTCCTCTTGTTTCAGAAAAGACTAAACTCTTTTCTCTTTACAGAAAAAGTAATCTAGACTTTTAAATAGATTTTAACAGCAGCTTGCAATAAATTTAGTAGAAAGGAAATGAAGTTTCCTGAAAGCTCAAAGACTTCCGTCACTTCCTTCGGGACAGGAAAACAACCTCAAGCGCAAAGTCTTGAAAATCTGCAATCCTATCTACCCTTTTAAAAAATATTTTTAATGATCATATACAGCATAAGACAGCACAAAGTCTGTGAATATGAAGTATCTATTTAACTACTATGAATGAGAATCGTCACGAGCACAAAGACTTGCAATTCTTCTTAACTTCTAATTTATGAATTCAATCTTCAATATTGACAGCACAAAGTCTGAAAATATATTAATTGAAGCTCTCCCTAGCAATCTTTCTCAATTTTCAAATGATCACAAAGCAATGCCCCAAAATGACATAAGAACACAATGGACACAAAGTGAGAATTCAACACAAAGTCTGAAATCTGCAACTCTTTGATATTATTTGAAAATGAACAACTTGTAATTATAAAGCTCAAAGTCTTTATGAGTACAAAATTCTGCAGAGTTTTCTTGTTTGCCAAAAAGATATGTTTACAAAGGACCCTCTCAAGTATTTATAGGAGAGAGGTCATGAGAAAAAGGTGGGAGCATCCCAACTAACTTGAGAAATTCTCTCAACCACCAACTACTTGTAATTGACTTATTCAAAATTACAGTCTTAAACTATTTTGACTTGTAATTAGATTACATGTAATTACAATTTACAAAATTGCAAGTGAAAGAAACACTTGTGATTACAAAATTTGTTTTTACATGTAGTTTGTCGAAAACAAAATGCATAAAGATAAAACATTTTATTCTATATCAATCCTAGCTTTGAAAGATTGAAATCTGCTGATAATTTCTTGCAACTCAGCTGGATCGGGGCCTAGTGTGTTCTTGGCAACTGCAACAGTCTTCAAGAGTACATCAAAATATCTTATCGTTGCTAGTCTATGTTCTTCATAAACAGTTTGCATTTTATCAAGGATCATTCTATGATTAACCAACTTGTGAATCGAATCCATAGTAAAATGTTCTGATTCTAGCTCTTGACAAAGATTTGCTGCCATTTCTGTAGTGACCATATCAACTGCAAGTAATTCTCCTTCATAATTCAGAATTCTGCAAGGGATTTTCTCAAAGCTAGAAAGGATGTCTTGCTGAACTTCATCACTCATTTCTAGAGTAGCTTGGATATCTTTGATGAGATCTTGAATAACCAATGATTTATTTGTCATGAGTTCTTCAAATTCTATGTATTTTTCTCTTCTTGGTAGGATTGAATTGCTGCATAGAATTTGTAACTTGATTTGATCTATCTCATGCCAAATTTTCAAATCTTTTTCAAGTGAATCCAAACTTTGCTTAAAAGCTTCCAAAGTCTTATTCAACTTTATCTTTGCTATTCTGACATTATTCAAAACTTGTAATGTTTTTTCAATCACTGGTATGCTTTGATCAATCAGCTGCGTTACCCAAGAATCAACTGCTTTGGCTTTTTGCGCAATTTTCTCCAATTGCTTGACTGATTCTTCAGAAGTGAAAGAAGTTAAGGGATTAACTTGCTCTGAAGAATTGGCAATCTTCTGAATGACTGAGATAAGCTGTGAATTCTCTTCTTTCAACTTTTCCTTTTTTGCCAAAAGTTCATTGTAACTATGTGTTAGAACAGTTACTGAATTTTGAGCATCTTGCATCATACCAGCATGTGTCTGCTTGCCTAAATCCACCCTTGTGAATTTGTAATCAGATACTTGCATCTCTTCTGGTGACTTGTCTGCAAGGGGTTCAGCTATCTCTGCATATTTCATTTTGTTGCTGTCCACAACTACCCGTGAAACGGTCTTAGCCTTCTTTGCAGCTTTTGGTTTTGATCTCTTCAACTGCTGAAAATCAAATACATCTGGAGAGATTGCCTGTTTCTTTCTCTTTAGAGTGACTGAACTCAACCATGGAGGAAGATCCAATGTGCCTGTATTTGAAACAGCAACCGTTTTTGAAACAGCAACAGATTCATTTTGAGTCACAGTTGTTACTCTTGGAGATGTCTCAGTTTGAATCGCAACAAAAGCTTGACTGGATGGCGCATTGTGATCAGCATTAGCCATGAAACAATCAAAGCTTGCAGCAGATGTATCAATTTCTGGAAGTGTTATTTGTGATGTGTTTGGATACATTGGATTAGCATCAAATACATTCTCTAGATTATCATGCATGTTTTCTATAGAAGCAGTCACCGTTGATGAAGTTGATGTATGAAGAGCAACTTCAATGGGAGGAACGTAAACCGTTGAAAAGGAATCAACGTCGCTATAAAATTGAGACATAGGAGACAATACTGATACTGGAGCAGCATCAATATGTGGAGACATTATACTTAGAGTAGTAGGAGACTAAAGAACTTCTCCTTCTTGATGATCGATGATGTGGATCTGCGTCTCTCTAACCTCCTTCCCTTTTAATGTTGGTTCCTCCAAAGGTTGTTCTACAGCACGATTGACTCTCAGCTTAATCCTCGTTCCTGAAGAAGAAGCACCTTCCTTGGATTTATCCCTGACTTCTAATTTCAATCCAACAGATCCAGCTGAATCATCTTCATTATTAACCCTGATTTTTATAGTCTTGACGCCTATACTCTTGAGCCAAGAGTTAGTATTTGCCAAGATTGACTGAAATCTGTTGAAGATAGAAACTGATTCTTTATTAGACCATTGTATTGCTGGAATAGAAGCATCAGCAACTCTTTGTTCTTCATATTCTGGATCTAAAATCAGCCCATCATCAATTACTCCTTCTGGAATCAAGGTTAGATTAAAATCAATAACCTGCTCAACTGTAAGCCTGCAATAGTCCATTTTATAGATATCCTTCTCTGTTCGGAGATCTGCCCAAATATCTTCAAGGCGATGCACATGAGTGAAGGCCAAAACTCAGGATGGTATTTGGCTGTTTGAGGGCAGAAAATGAGTATTATAACTCATTTCGGGTTTTTGGAGGCTGATTGCGAGTGAAAAGGACATATGCTTTTATGACAAATGAAAAAGTTAAACTGCAACTTTGCAAAGTGCAAGTCACAACTTTTAAATTGCATTTGCAGTCAAGAGCAAAAAGTCCGATTTTAAAGCACTTTTAAAGGTATTTCGGGATTTTGGGGGCCGACTGCAAGTGAATAGTGAATGTCGGGGTTTTGGAAAGACATTGCAAGTAAAAGAACATTTCGAGATTTTAAAAGGTCATTGCAAGTGAAAGCAACAAAACTTTTTGACTTGCATTCTTTATTTGAAATTTTCAACTTGAAATGGATGAGAAAAAACCCGAATTACTTTAGCAAGGTATTATCATCATTTTTTTTGTTTCTTTTCTATTTTCAGAAAATGGTAAATGGGATGAAGTGAACAATACGGATGACATGAGAACGGAATGCAATGGAATGATATGGAGGGCGAATATGTCAGAACCCTGGTGGTTCTCTGATTCAACTCTGATTGTTTTTTTGTATTGTGTTTTGCAAATTTCGATTTTTTTGTGTTTTTGAAGCTTTACAGGCAAAAGGAAAATTTGCGATTTTCTCTAGAATTGCTTAATAAATTCATAAAAAATACATAAATGCATTAAATGTTTCAAATCTTGCTCAAGAACCAAGGCGCATCAATATATTCAACTTCCAGAGCAATTACAATGCTAAAGATGGAGCTAGTAATGAAAGACAATGAATTTAGTGATGAAAAACCTGATTTTCTGTAAGTGGCGGCTGCAATTAATGCTGGATGGTACGGCCAAAGAAATAAAGAATCTCCAGTCTCTGAGAACAATGCCAAATCTCCAGATATGCAAAATAAATCCCAACGCCTAGAGCAGAGAGCTGGAAACTGAAAGCCAGAAGAGAATCTCTGAAAAGAATAAGTACGGCCTGCAGGTACAGTGGTACGGCCAGTCTGCAGCAGTAATAATGATAGTACGGATTCCTTGAAACTCGTGCCAAATCACTGATGAATGGTGATGAATGAAATCGCCTCAACTGGAAGATGTTTTTCTCTGCTTCTCACTGAATGAATGTCTCAATAACCTCAAACTGTGATCTCTGAATGAAATCACCAAGTGCCAGCTTCAACTGATATTTCACAGCCTCAGTCTGCCTGATTCCTGAAGAGTTTTCGTTCTCCAGAAACGATCGTTTGCCAGAAACCCTAGGGTTTGCAAACTCCAATGCTCAGAGCAAAAATCAAGACAAAATTGAATAATAACATGATAGTTCGATTTTGCCTGTGAAAGGTATATATTTCCTCTTTGAAAAGTTCGACCTAATTCTCCATTAAAATAATCATTTAAATAAATGATTTAATTTTCACTTTTGGACTTAGGAGAAATGATTAATTATTGGCGTCCACTTTTAATGAGCATTAAATACTCATTAAGTCACATTTTAATAATATATTATAAAGTATAATTAAATACTTTATAATTAAGCCAAATAATTAAATATTTTAATATTTCAATAAAGTGACTTTATTATAAAGTCAAATTATTAAATATTTAATAACTCATCAAAAACTCCTTATTTCTCCGTCAAATCACCCAACTGCTGAACTGGGTCGAATCTGAGCTGAATAAGTGCACCAGGTGCCCTGCCCGAAAAAGCAACTTCCGCCTGACCTAACTTTCTAAAAATAGAAAGTTCTCTGAAAAGACTCTCTGGAAGATTCTGCGAAAGCCCAACCTGACACCCTGCAAACTGGAGCTAACCAACAGCGAGCAAGCGCCAAAATGATCCTCACGAACACTCACGATGCGACCCTACGAGGGGATCGAATGATAGGCTTTAACCTGGAGTCACCGGTGATGGCGACTAGGATGGGGACATGGCAGATCCGCCCTCCACGAGAAATTGCTTGTCCTCAAGCAATCTCAACTCTGGATGTTGTAAAATCTCCTCTGACTCCCATGTAGCATCCTCAACTGGCAAATCTCTCCACTTGACCAGATATTCCCTGATCACACGCCTCCGAAGGTGTCTCTCTCTCATATCAAGGATGGCCTCAGGTACTAATATCAGTTTCCCTTCATCATCAAGGGGTGGCAAAACTGGAGAGGGTATAACATGCTGACCCAATGCCTTTTTCAGGCGAGAAACGTGAAAGACATTATGGACCTTGCTATCAGCTGGCAAGTCCAACTCATAAGCAACCCGGCGCCCTGCGTCGACAACACCAAATGGACCATAATGGCGAGGTTTGGTTTCTGCCGCCCCACTCTTCGCGAGTAGGCGGCGGCCGATCACGGTACGCAACATAGAGGTACACCATATCACCCACCTCAAAACTCGCTCAACCCCTCTTACGTCGACATCGCTATGCTGATTACGTACTGTGGATATTGTCACCGGAGAGACCTCAAAGTGTCACGCTGACTCGCATCATATCCACACTTTTCGGCACTTTCACGCTATAGCTCAAATGAGATCGAAGGTTGGAAACGCCATACCCGTACAATGCCATGAAGGGGGTCATCTGTATCGTCATATGGTGAGTCGAGTTATAACAACACTCGCACAAGTAAATCCACCTCACCCAAGCTCTCTGCTGACCAGCTATATAATTGCGCAAATAACCTTCCCCCCACTTATTGACAATCTCTGTCTGTCCATCGGTCTGCGGATGGTAGCTGGTACTCGGTGTCAGCTCGGTCCCACAAAGCCTGAACAACTCCTGCCAAAAGTTGCTCATGAACCGGCTGTCTCTATCGCTGACTATCGTCCGAGGCAATCCATGCAACCGGAAAACCTCTCTGAAAAACAACTCTGCAGTCTGCGATGCGGTGAAAGTAGTCGTAATCGGGAAAAAGTGTGCATATTTAGTCAACCGATCGACCACTACATAGATGCAATCTTTACCCTGGGCTTTCGGCAAACCCGTGATAAAGTCCATCGATAAACACTCCCACTTCCTGTCAGGTATCGGAAGTGGCTGGAGTAATCTAGCAGGATAAGTGTGCTCCTGCTTGTTCTGTTGGCACACAGAACACTCACGGACATACTGCAAAACATCAGTTTTCAGCCCTTTCCAAGTAAACCGTTCCCGAACCATTTTGTAAGTCTTGTAGTATCCAGGATGGCCCGCCATAGGAAGGTCGTGAAAGGCTCTCAAAACTGTAGTCCGTACCTCAGAGTCAGGAACCAAAAGAATCCGCCCCTTGTAAATGATCAAGTCATCTACAACAGTATATCTGTCGTCCTGCTCTGTCCTGTCAATGATGCTAGAAGCC
>VDFB02327161.1:0-21578 GCA_007258455.2 Sequoia sempervirens
TTGCATATATTGAACAGTTTAAGGTGCAATATCTCGGCATAGTAAATGCAGCCAGGCTGCCAATTTAAAAAAAAATAACTCAAAATTGCAACAACAATGCTATCTGTTACAACATTGATGCATGAGAAAAGGCCAAATTTAGGCATGGGAGACGACCTGCCAGCATGAGAGGCAAAAAGCGAGTACATTATTCATCTCGAAGCATAAACCTTGAGCCAAACTTCTGAAACTCAATTTTATCTTCCATGACATCAAGTAATTATGCTATAATATAAGAATCTAGGATTGCAAATGGACTGCTCACATTTTTTTCTCCTGAAGAAACTGTAAATATTCGTCTCTGCCAATACCTCATTCCATGAATGGCCAGAATTTACATGATTTTGTCACCAACACAAAGTGGTGTTTTATAATAGGAACCTAAAAATAATTGGATCTCATCTAATAAAATCAGTTGGGCATGCTCAGCCCAGTGAGAATAAAATCTCTAAAATTACATACACAACTGCAATGCCCTCAACACACTTCGCAGATTACACTAACCTTCTAATCAGGTGTACTATATTTTCTCATGTCACTCTTATAGATTCTTAGGTTGAATGCAAGCCGACTTGTAGATAAGAAGTTACAACTAAAAATAATTATATAACTCTTACATAATAGTGCAGTTGCACTTTGAATTAATAGTTGGGGGTTTCAGAGTGTCAGCACTCTCTGGATTAGTTACAACATGCATCACTGGTTCCTGATTCTTCAAATTGGTCTCAATGTTACAAGATGGAGCTTGAAGGTGTGCTGCTGTTTGCCTTGACTTAATCTTGTGAAATTTTGAAGTCCGTCGTCCTGCAGCTTTAGCACATGAATTTCTATGATCTGTTTCAGCCTTCTCCACAATGGTGACCATGGGGCGGGGAACTTCAGTAGATGAACAATTTTCCTTCTCCATGGCAATGGTTGCAGCCTTATAGACAAGACTGTGGACTATAGAGCTGCAGAACAATATGGTATCTGTGGCTTCTTCAAGGGTGAGACTTCTTGAGAGACCTCTTGGAGCATCAGCCTTAATAATGTGTTCCTCTGCAAAATGGTAAGTAATATAATATTATGAAATACATCAGCAATATTCTGATTCTTAACCAAACATAATGTTAAAGTAAACTGCAGGTATTCATTACGCATTTGCTATTCTCAAAATCCCAATTTAGGTGTGTGCTATTCCTGTCTAAATTGCTGGATAAAAAGGACATCAGAAAATGCTATAACTGTTAAAAAAATAACACTTCATTTGATATGAACTTCAAAGGATCATTAATGGTATGCTATGCTGTAATGCGGTATCATGAGAAATAATCTTTCTGCATTATGCAACTTTTGGACTAACACCAGACAGCCTCTTAAGAGGCTTTTGTTTAGTAGCGCAAGCATAAAAGGTAGATGAAATATCAAGTGGCATCCTCACAGTTTATTTATTTTTATCAATATGATTTATGTAAAGCTCAGTTATTGTGTGTCAATAGTTACAGTTTTGTTCGCACTAAAAAAAGAAATAATCTCTAAGCTAATTGTCAACTTGCAATAAACAAGACCAAACCTTTGTTATCCTATTTGATATTTGGCTCCCAGAAATATTCTTTAAGCTAGAGCTTCGACGTAACATTACCACCAAAAAGAGGAATCACGTGTCTTTCTTCACACAAAGCACACTTAACTTTGTCTATAGCAACAGTAAGAAAACTTGCATCATAACAGCATGCACTCATAAATATAGGAAACTGCTCCAACATTTCTCGCCATCTTCTATTACCCTGTGCATTTTATTTATCTTCCACTTTGAAAAAGTACTACAGGGGAGAACCACCATTGAAAACTAAACTTGTGCTCCCTCATTATCCTACCTAGATTCAATATTGGTTCATCTAATAAATGGCATGGAATTAGTCTAAGATATGTCTAGGAGAACGTTTAATGAGATATTCTAATTTTGAATCTAATCTTATTCAAGTTTGTGCCCTTGACATGGAATGTTTCAATAGTCAAAATCATTCAATTTACCACATTGGTTAAATTCTGCATAGACAATGGGCAGGACTGGTGATATTAAGAATGTAAATTTTCGGAAATCTGCCCGATGTGTATTCACTTCACAGCTCACAAGTTTACCAATGAATATAGTGTTGAAAGAATTTTCTGGTGCTAAATGCTAGCTAGCTAATATGTGCAACCTAAGTTGCCGAATTGGGTACGGATATGGGTACGGTACGCCAATATGGCAATTTTTTTTTTGGGGGTGGGTACGTTTGGGTACGTCCGTACATAAAACATATAAAAATCATAGATATAGACATATTTGCAGCCTAAAAAGTAAAAACAAGAATTAAATTTAGAATACCACATATCATGCATATGCTAAACAGAACTTAGAACTACCATAAATATAACAAATCTGAAATACAATTATACTAAATTAATTTGATATCAAATTTTTCAAAACTTGACGCGTTTAAGCACACAAAAAAGTTGAAAAAACTTAGAAATCTGCGTCGAGACTTTCAGAATCGGTCAAACATGCCACATCGACTGGAAAAAATCAAGATTCGTCTATTTTTTAAATACGTTTCAGGATTAAAAAATGCAGTACCCTGGTCGATTCCACAGGGTTTTTACATGTATCCGATTCGGATACGTACCAGTACCTGGAATCAGCAGGGCATATGAGCGATTCTGGTAACTTAGTGTGCAACTATTATTTTTGTCTCAGGAAAACAACTTTAGAATGCCAGTGATGTCTTCTACCTTTCAATGTCTATCATACAAATTATGTTCATAAATTCACTCTAGTGCTACAAAGAAGAATTGTCACATTTCTGTCTATTACAACCTGTCAATGAACTTCCTAAACTCAGGATGCATGTGTCTACAACCATTTACAAGTCCTGGACCTCTACCCATTCCCAGTCTTAGTGGATTTCATTTCCACCTAAACAAATGTCCTGGCAGTGCTTCATGGTAAACTTAAACCATCTTACTTGTAAGTCTGTTTATCTCCACACACACACAAAACAAAACAGAAAAAACTGAATGTAAAGGAAATAAAAAACTTTAAATAAATAACTACTCTTCAGGATGTAGTTCTGGAACATACCCTGAGAAACATGAGTAGGTTCCTCCTTAGAACTGTCTTCCTGAGGATGGTTTGAAGACATATCTTGGCTCTGGCCATTCTCTTCGGATGTGGATGGAAAAGAAGGTTCTGTTGGAATCTCTATAGTATTCTGCTCAATAGGAGAAGCAGTAACCTCATTTTGACAAAACTTATCACTATCATTCAAGTTATCAGAACATCCTCCCTCAGCAGTGTTCTGTTCATTTGGAACAACTAAATCTGACGAGAACTGCACACGACAATCATTTGTGACTGACAGAAAATCACAATCATTGTCTGCAGTTTTTCTATCTTGCTCATGATGTTGTGCTACTGCTTGCTTCTTGTCTGCAATTCCATCATCACCTACTTGTTCAGAACAGGAGCAGCTATTCTCACAATTTTCAGTACGTACATCTTGCCATTCCTGAGTTTCCATGTTTGAAACTATATCAGATGAACAGCACTGTCCTTCTGTTGTAATTTTCAATGCAAGATTTTCCTTGATATTTGCATCCATTTCTGTGAGTAACGAGTTGTTTTGTAAAATTGAAACTGACTCAATGAAAATGTTTCTTGTAACACTCTCCGATGTGCCACTTTGATGTCTTCTTCCCGGTTCTTCAGATGCAGCAGATGTAGTATGCTCTAAAGTACCTGATTGCATCCAACCTGCACTTTCAAAAACATCTATAAAGGAACCACCAACTTCCGTTGCAGTATTCTCACCATGCACTGGAATTTGAAATGTGTCATTCTGCACTCGTATTGCTGAATTAGTCATGCCAGAAGGCACTTTGGTGTTAGAGCTCATTGCAGAGTTATCTATCTCTAGTTTCCTAATGCTCATTTGACGTATTGCCCTGATCTCTGATTGTTTCATCGAGCAAGCATCAGAAGATTGTGAAATTGAGGCATTCTCCTCGTACCTTATGCTCTTTAAATCATTTAGAGATCGTCTGAGACGCAAACCCTCCTCTCGTAGATCAATAGTATTCACAACTTTTGAATGCACAACCGGCCACTTGCAACTGTTTGCCCTGCTCAAAATATTCATTGAAGCTGAAGACACACGTGAGAATTCCCCCATCCCAGATTTTTTAGTTCCCTCATCCCCTAATAATTTAGACACGCTCTCCTGCTGCTTAGCCTCTGTTAAGTTATTTGGAACAATTTGATTTCCAATATTTCCAACAGATTCAATAAGGTTACCCTCTTCAATGTATCTTGGTTCAAAATTCTCAGATTGTTTTGATGGAAATGGACCAATTTCAGCATCTTGTTTTTCAGTAGATTTAGCCATATATGGCTCTTGCCCTGAGGTACAGTTAAGTTTCTGCACAGTACCAGTGTCTACATCACTTAGCAGAGAAGCCTGAAGATATCTCCAGGTGCCGTCATTATCATTTTTGAGGATAGAATTCTTTCCTGGAACATCCACTTGAATATCCACAAATGTGCCATCTGCAGAGTTGTTAACCATGCCAGCCACATGATCATTGAGAGTAGTAGAGCCAACAGCATCATTGTGATTGCAATCAGATTTACCATCACCTATGACACTGGATAGGTTCTTCTTGTTCATATCCACAAGCACCTTTCCATTTTTCCAATAATCCAAGTCACTTAACTTCATTTCAGAAAACTTATAATCCTTGTGTGCATCAAGGTGGATGTCTGTGGTGACAGAGATACTCGCAGTAACATCATGGTCAGGACCATCCTCTTGCTGCCCACCAATACCTACAGTGCAAGTCTTGGCATCTGTAGGCTTTACTTCTATCTTATCAACAACTGATACATCCTCTTGAACATGGGGAAATGAGCTTTTTTCCCATTCACTTCCTATCTCATCTTGATCATGCTCGCTTCCTTCAATGTCAGGCATAACACTTGCACCCTGCTCAGAGCTTGCATTACTGCTTGTGGTCATTGAAGAGTTCATGGAATTTGTCCTGCGTTGTATGCTAGTTGCTTTGTTGGCATAGAACGATGTAGCCGGTGCACTAGACAGTAAGGGCCTGAACATACTTTGAGAATTTCGACGAACATCCTGCAAATAGGTAGAAATTAAAACCAAAACAAAAAATGAGAGGCTACATAGCATCTCTTAATATTTATTGCCTACAGTAACTAGCCAAGGACATGAATCATATATTCCTTTACTGGTGAGGTGGCAGTAAGTGGAGTTTTTCCCAAAAGCTACTCTCTTCAGTATGTGGAAAAAAGGAGTTAGAAAAACAGCTTTGCTTCCACTTTATAAAACAGCTTTTAGTTTGTGCAGAAGAAACTTATCTATCAGACAAAAGTCTATATCAATAGCAAAGAAAAGTATAATGATGACTCAGTGTGTATGGCAGCGAAGTATGAAATGACAAAAATGATTTTAGAGCCAAATACACAGATTATCACATAAGTAAGATGATAAGTCACAATATATGGAGGGTTATATATAGATCAGAGAATGATGAAGAAACATAAACAAAGGCAAGTGCATGCAATATTAACATTTACTGAAAATAACCAATGCCTGGAATACACAATTGTTAAGCCTGGGATTCCACAGTTACCAGCATTTTAGGAACATATGTCCAAATGCTTAAAATTATGTGAAGGGGGTGGAAATACTGACTAAACATCATGACATCAGTCTTTCTGTAACAACAAATTTTTATAGTATCAATATATTTGTAAGTTATAAATAACATCTCAGAATTTCAGTTTAAACCATACAACAAAGAAGTACAACGCAAATTTGTCAGAGGACCAGCAGTAAGAAATAGTAAATGCACATCTTCAAAACAGAAAATATGGGGATGCAGTCAGGGCCCAGGTAGCGTGTAATATCACTAAAAGCTTAAAAACTCATCACTGTAGAATATAATACATACTGTTTGGCGCAATGCAGAATCAAAGGATCTCTTTGGTGCAGAGCTCATTGAGATGTTAGCCATTGTTGTTGATCTTGTGGATCTATTGGAGAATGACTGAATTTTGCTGTGTGGATATGGTTCCTGTTTTCTTGTTACTTGCCGACCCAACATGCCTACGTTACTTGTTCTTCTCTTCCCTGAAAATGTAGATTGAACAGAATCCATATCATCTTCACATGATGAAACAGCAGATCCCTTACTTTGGGAGCTAAGACGGTCCCGGTCATGGCTATTTGAAGAGCTTCTAGAAACTGTTGGGGACACAGACTGACGCCTTGATACAATTCCAGACTCTATTCCATGCCCTGATGCAGGAGATGACCCACGCCTTGATACAATTCCAGACTCTATACCATGCCCTGATGCAGGAGATGATCCACGCCTTGAGACAGGAGATAATCCGCGTCTTGATGCAGGAGATGACCCTCTTGTGCCTGATGATGGACGATCACTAATAGATGTGCGAAGATTTGGAGGTGGGTCTGCTGCAAATTCAGGATTATTTGAGTGCCAAGACTGCAACTTCGGGGAGGAAGAGCTACCACGGATTGCTTTCCCTGATGATGATCCACCTTTTGCTACCACACTACTTGAACCAATGCTAGATCTCCTAAGTGTTGGAGTCGTTGATCTTATAGGTGGTGTGGAAGGCTTGGAAGTAGCTGTAGAGGCCCTCACAGAAGGTGTTGTTAATGACCGCAGAGTGGGACTCACACTTGCACTTGGGCCTGGAGATGCTCTCCGTTTTGAATATGTACTAATACTGCTTGAACCAGGTGATGGGCTTGACCGCCGTGGACTAGCACTGCTTCGACCAGTCCTAGAACTAGTTTCAGTCTGAAACAGAAAAAAAGTAATCTAATAAGAACTAAATGGCAAAGCATATTTCAATATAACAAACAAAAATGCCCTTATCAGCCGATGGCCTACTCACCAAACAACTTGCCCAGCTATTATTAAATTTGTAAAAAGTAAAACCTGCTTCTAAGACTGCAACAATACAACATAACAATCTCTCACTCAATAATAGACACCATCTTTGAGTGTTGAAAAGTAATAAATGTTGCTAATTATTGACACATTACAAAGAGATGTTTCCATTCTCCCTCTCACAATAATAGCCACCATCTTTCTATCTTTGATGTTGATATCGTGTTAATTCCCAAATTCCCTAATAATGCATATTCCAAAGCTAAAGTACTCCAGAACACTCACCCTCAATGGTCCTGGTATGCGAATTGGTTGACTTTGAGGTCTGCCTCTTTGTGAAAGGTTGACAGGTGAAGTCCTCTCATCCAATGATGGAAATAGAGGCGTGTCTGGAGGAGTCAGGAGCCTGTATTCACATTGCAAAAATAACATACTGATTATTAAGAAGCAATTTGTCAGTTAAGAAATCCTTGTCAAAGCCTAAAAACTCTTTCTGCAAGAATTAGACATTTTATGATTAAATCTCATGTCCATCAGGCCATCAGTTGTCTCATAGATGCTCTGCTTGAAGGAAATGCTAAAAAGGGGACTTGTTCAAATATCTTTGGAAATTTTCAAGCAGATGCACTTGGTAGATGTGTTTTTGGCAATGTTCCTTTCCAGCATTTCAATAAAGAAAAAAGTGTTTGTGGTGAAAATAATGGTAAAGCCATAAACACAAATCTGCGATAATTGTATGGGATGAACCCATAGATGACTTCCTAGGAAGACACCCAGTTACCAGTTGCAACTTCAGTCTCTATCAAATTTCATGCATTAGAGGGGTTTAAATCTCAGAAGGGATAAGCCTATGGTATAAGGTGTCCTTGGAGGCAAAAATCGGAACGCTATATTTTTGGCTAGAAAAAATGTCTTTTTAAATACTATCATGTTCTTGAAAAGTCCCTATTATTTGATCGGGAATGTGATGTCATTTGAAAAAAAAGGAAAGAGCACTGATGTATTTTGGATATCGAAGGAGCATGAAGCTACTTTATTCTTACTATTTTGTTAAGAATTGGAGGATTCCAAATGATAAAAGCTACATTTACTTGAGCGAAACAAAAACTATAGCCATCGGCATTATTTATAAGTTTATAACATCTTTTCTTTAAATCATGACAATGTCAATGTTCTGCAGCCTACTTGACCTACGAACTGATTAACTACAGAAAAAATAAGGATTTCTCTGTTTACAGACATACATCCTCCTTTTCACCTCTAAATGGCGTAACCGTTTCATGACAATAATCTATTTTACAACAGGATGTCCATATTTTTCTCAAACACATTGACGAGTTTTTAGCTCTTTTTTAAATAGAATAATCACCTATGGCTTAGAAATGTACACCCAATTCAGAACCTAAAGTGAGTACGGCTAGGCTTATTTGTGAAAATAATTGACCTAGTTTTCAAAATCTAATAGTTGACCTAGTTTTCAAAGTCCAATAGTGTGGGATTAAATATAAAAGAGTTTGTCATACTTAGATTGAATGTGGAAAGAAGTGGAGGGATCACTGTAACTGGAATGCAATCCATTGCGGCCAGCTCCTCTATAAAATCCTGGCTAATATCTCAGTTGCAAATAAAAAATAGAATTCACTACAGTGGTTGCATTTGTCCAGCAACAGGAAATGCGAGCCTTTATCATCTCGAGGGACAATGTTTACAAACTCTTGATATCTGTCGAGTTCTGTAATCCTTTCTTTTGTGGGATAGTTTATAGAAACCGTCAGCTTCGTGTTTTAAAAAAAAAAGATTCAAAATAAGGATGGCTATAAGCCATATTACGCAGACCCATACCAATCTTTGATTTTTACACAAACTTTGAACAACCAAAAAAAAGGCTACTGATGTTTTGCAAAACGGGATAAGCCCAAATATAAAGAGAAAGACTAACCAGTCATAATCATTTTTGTCGGCATCATTGTTCATCAGATCATTACTCTCTCGGTTAACAGGAGTTGAGATACTAAGTCTGTAATCTGATAAGCCCCTCAATTTCAAAGCTGCATCCATACCATCATGACGTTAATTCTCAATTCTAGAATACTACATTTCTCTAAAAACGACGACATTCACTATCCAACAATCCAAAAATACAGAGAGAGATATTAGAGGGGTCCGAAAACTACATATGGATTCATCACTGTCATCTCCGGAATGATGCAAGAAATTGTCCTTTTCTTTTGTTTGCATGTCCTGGAATAATGCAAGCTCATCTTCCTGATCCCTGTCGTTTAGTGCACTCTCCACACTTCGCCCCCTTCTATGTCTTTCTCTTACAGGCGAACGCCTCAAAACTGGGGGAGGAGCCATTTTCTCCACTATTTTACAACTCACAAGTCAGCTGGACGAAGAATTTCTCCAATGCATTTCATAGGTTTTAACTATAAATAATAGCACTGGTTCGTAGTTTTCCTGGACGCTCTGGATAGAAAGTAAACCCTGTTGATCGGCAATGTCCACAAGAATTGCAAATGTATAAATCAGCTGGATATTACCAGAGGAGGCTCAACAATGCCCTCTCACACCAATCAGACAATATGATTTCCAACAAATCCCGAATCCTAAAACTGCCCCGTTTTCCAAAATGCCGGGTAAACTGTCCACTCAGAATAAGCCCAATTTATGACCTCAACATTGTGCATCACCATAGAATTTCCGGCGCTCAAAACTTAGCAGTATAGGATTACCAACATTCCGAAACTGCTGAGAATCCAGATTTGATGTCCCGAAACCTGCCAGTCAACACTGGAATTAGATGTTACCTAAACCACTCTCACAGACAAGCCTAAAACTGCCAATCGACTTGATATCTATACATTGGAATGAAAACTGATGAACCCCAAAACTGCCAACCCAGTAGAATTGTGAGCCTAAAACTGCCCACCCAAAATGCCGGTGAATACGCCCACATTCAGATATAGCCTTGAACTAAAAACTTCTAAAGCCGCCTCGTCATCTGGTATGTAACCCAACCCACCTGTTTTCTTTCCTGTGCACAGCTGTAAGCATATATTCCTCCAGGTGGGCTTTGATTCTCATTCCCCTCGTCTCTTTTTCCCTTTGCATAAGTCCTGTCCACCTTGAGCTCAATAAAATATTTCAGCAGTGCAATTGTGTAAGCAGATCTAGGACAATCTACCCAGCTCAAAGCTTGGAAAACTAGATCCGAGCAGATCAAAGGCCAACCTTTCATCTTTTACATCTCCATCTCTATCTTCTCCAAAACTCCACTCCTCGCTTCTTTTTCCTATTGCCTTGCCCAGCTGTCTACCACAATTTTCGCCCTTTTAGTAAAGAAAGAGTGAGAATCCATTATCCTGGCAGCAGTGTAAGCATATTAGCTATGTCTTGACTTGGCCATTTACCCAACTAAACCGACCTTGAGCAGCAGCCAGCCAGCCAGCCAACTTTTCAGTAATCGTAAGTCCAGAATACCAACAAATCCAAGCATTCATATGGAACAAACGTGATAGCTCGTTTAAGGACCGAGTTCACACCATCTCAGGGTACCAAACGGGTGAGGAGGACTAGGAAAACTAGAAAAAGAGAATATGTCTATTTTGTAAGTTGGATATGGTGAATAAAAGAACGCCACATTATTCAGTGCCTTGCTTTAACTGTCCTGCAGTCTACATCGAAATTAATTATATGACACGTTAAAAGTTGTCACTTTGATTGGGCTCTTTGAGAAGCAATTTTAGTCAAGACAAGATTCGAAGGGGAAGATCAAGGGAATAAAATCATTTTCTATTAGTGATATTTTGTAATCAAAATAAGTATTTGAAAATTACATGAGAGGGACAATAAATTTATATTTGGAAATTATGATAAAAATAAATAAATGTTGATGTTTGTGAAATTTGATTATTTAGACGCAAAAAATAGACATTTTTGGTTTACTTTCTATTTTGGGCTCCATATAATTAGAAATTTTCATGTGGATCAAACTTGCTTTTCATGGGTTTGAATCACCAATTACATTTAATAGAATAAAATCATTTTTCACATAAATGTAGGGTGATTAAAGAAATTTAAATAGTAATTTCACAATTAATTTAAATTAGAGATTTGATAATTGTAATTAAATGAACATTTAAAAGTTAAATGAAAGGAATAATAAATTTATATTTGAAAGTTACGATAAAAATAAATAAATGTTGATGTCATGTGAAATATGATTATTTAGGCATTAAAAATAGATTTTTTTGTTTACTTTCAACTCTGGGTTTCATGTTATAGAATTACATGTGGATCAAATTTGTATCTCTTGGGGCCAATCTCAAGTGGCTCAAGAATGACCTAAAGTGCAACATCAATGTAGTTAAGTATGGACTTTTGCAACATGTGTCACCTCAATTTTTGATATCTAGAGATGTGTAAAGCCAATCCATATTTAAAAATACCTAAGGGAAAATGTTGAATTATGAGGGTCTAGGTTTCTTCAATCAAACCCCTTGTTGAACCAAATCTTACAATCTTGGGTAAATGTTTGAAGAAACAATTCTCAAGCATACAAATTTCATGTGTGTTGATGTCAATGTAATGTGTTCCTTATTAGGACTTCAAATCAAATGTTCCTAGAATAATTTCTCCACATGGTTTACTTATTTTTGAATTATCCTTAGGAGTGTTTCATTGCACAAAAAATATCTCTAAACAATAATGTATGGCAAAAGTTGTGTAAACATGTACCAAGTCAACAATTAGTGAAAAGGATGAAAGATGATAATTTGAATATTGGATCAATCTTGAGCAATTTGAGATTGATCCCAAATATTACAAGGTTGACTTGAGACAGGAACTACAAATCTTGAGATGGGGATTGAATGTATGGATATATGTATGATGGTATATGCAATAAATGGCTAGTGGTGGTGAATATGTGGGTGAATGCATGCAAAGTAGAATAAAAAGTAAGCATCAAAATTAAACAATAAAACACTCAAATCCTACACATGCAAACCTTATATTGACCTTAATGTAAAGGTGTGTTTGTTTTGGAATGTGTGTGTTCAATTTACAACATAGAAGCGCATTCCTTGGATGATAAGCTAACATACTTTGGATGCCTAAAAGAGTGATTATCAAATGATGAATGAAAGGTTTGAAATTTATGATTTTTTAGGAGAATTGAATGGATGATTGAGATTCAATCATGGATCTCAATTCTAGACCAAGATTATAGGAGCTAATGAGGCGAGGTGGCAAGCATAGGACAGTGCAAAATATTTTAATTTTTAGTTAAAATAATTATTATTACTCAACTCAAATCGATTTGAGAGATAACAAAATTGATTGATGAGTTAACCACTTGCAGAAAGCAATTAACTAAGTACATGAGAGAATTAGGGGGAGTTGACTATTTGCATGAAATACTTAAGAGAGTGCATAGATGAGTGAAGTGGGTTAGATTCTTGAGTGATTCTAGGAGCATGTCTAAGTGAACTAGATAGACTAGATAGTTAACTAGGTGAAGTAGAATTTGATGATTTAATAATTAATTAAATGAATTATAGGTCCATATTAGGTGGAAATTAATATTAATTTACATATTAATGGATAATATGTGGATAAAATAGATAAATAATTGGATAAATAATTATTAAATTAATGAATAATGTCGACTCAATTTAATTATATAATTAAGACTTATTTAATAAAATGATTAGGTGTTAGTGGTACTAGGTGATAAATGGGTAATGAAGTGATAATGTGTATTGATGGACTATGATGGAATGATGATTGCAAAGGAAAAATTATTTTAGTGTCTATTTTTTTCCCTCTTTGAGATGATGTTCAAAGTAACATTGTTTTAAAGAAAAGTAGAGTAGTTGTGAAGACATGAATTAGAAGATATGAAGATTATGATGATATTCCCTAGTCATGGGGAGGAAAAATAATGAAATATTGAATAGTGAGATGATGATGCCCCCTTGAGAGGCGAGTCATGGAAAAGATGTATGATTGAGCTTTCAAAAGAAGAATGATAAGCCAAAAATTAGGTGAAAGATGAAGAAATGATGGAAGAACATGAAGAGATGGATGTAAGAAAAGTGAAAAATGAAAGGTAATAGATGAAATGATGATAGTGCATGATTAGACATAGATAAATGACAATTTGGAATGCTACATTATGTTGGAATATGGAGAGAAAGGTCTTATTTTGATATAATAATGGATGTTATGCACTAGGGTATAGAAGACCAAGGTGACAATGTATCCAATGCATAAACTAACATGCAAGAAAACATCAAATAATGGGATACTCCAACACTCACAACGGAATTTTACGCTCTTGATGGGTACATGGTGAGACAACCATCAAACATGGAGAGGAGTTCTCATCACATCTCAAAGTGATCAAACTAAGTGGGTCCTATGATAGAACAACCAACAAACATAGAGAAGATTTCCCATCACAATTAAAATGATTGACCATTGCGGGTCATGTGAGAGAACAACCAACACATAGAAATAATAAACCATTCCCCAATGTATGCCAATCAAAGTGCACCATGATACATGATGATCAAGGCAACCATAAGTAGGCATAATATGGGTCAAAGGATTTATCAAAAGATGAAAAAGGTATATAAAAAGATCAAACAAATAAATCAAAGATCAATGATAAATTAAAGAAGTAAAAAATCAATTATCAACTAGCATACATTAGTATCACCTCTTTCCAAGGTATTAATAGGATAAGTGGATGAGTATTATACCTAATATGGGGAAGGATGCATCCCATGAAGGTAAGTAATGGGTGAAGCATCCAGAGGATTCATGAAGGAAAATGATGTAACAATAGTATGTTAAAAATGTTGATGTTGAGTTATTGATGTGACATTAGAAGCACAATATTTCAAGTGTGTAGTTTGTGTGTATGAAATATGTGTTACTATTTGAGGCCTTATTGATGAAAAAATAATATTTTATTAATGGGAGGGGAATAACATTTAATTAATGGGATGGAAGGATGAAAGTGTGTTTATGAGATAATGGAGAAATGCATGAAACTCATTTATTATGAAAAGTGTTCAAATCCTTAAGTGAGCTAAATGATACATCTCCAGATTTATTCCTAAGTAGGAGGTAATTACATATCCCCAATGTAAAACAAGAAATGGAATGTTATGGATGGAGTAGTAGACTATGATGATGGGAATGAATGAATAGGTGAAGGAAGTATATGTATGGACAAGTGGTGGATGAGGACCCAAAACATGGTAGAGTTTGATGTATTATGCATGACACATAAAAATGGTTTTCACCATGGTACTTATCTAAGGAACCACCAAAAGTGGTTTTCACCAAAGGATTATTTTTATCTTTACTATTTTGTTTTTTTTTCTATTTTTTCATTATTTTTCAATTTTTGTTTATTTTTTTAAGGGGATATTCCTCAAATTAGACATAAAATGCTTGAGTTGTAGGGTGTTGATGGGATCATCAAGCTAGTCACCCTCTAGAGCAGCTATGTTATGCTCCTAACCCATACTTAGTGATGATGATGTATGGACCTAACCAATTAGGCTCAAATTTATCCTTCTTATCTATATCTTGTATATTTTTTGGCTTTCCTTGAGCACAAGATCACCAACCTCTAACTCATGGGCTCTTATTTTCTTATAATAGTTATGATAGAGAAAATTCTACTAAGATATATAGATCAATAAGGGCATTGGGGCATCATTCATCGAGAATGTCTAGCTCATGTAGGTGCACAACAATACTCATCATCAATGAGGTTTCATAAGTAAATACACAATGATGGAAGTTTTATCTTAGTAGGTAAGATGGCTTGGGACCTAAAGATGGGTGACTTGGGAGATGCACTAGTTGGTTTGTGGATGCTAGTGTAATAAGCCCAAAGGGTGGGATTAAGATGTAGGTTCCAATCATGGCCAATATCATTGACTGCCTTTTTAACTATTTTAAGAGGTTTTTATTAGACACCTATTCTTGATTGTTACCTTGTGGGTGATATGGGGTATATTAGCAATGTTGGATGTGAAAGTGCTCGCAAAGAGTGTGGACTTCATAATTTTTAAATTACTTACCATTGTTAGTGACAATGGTGAAAGGGATGTTCTAGCAACAAATTATATAGTGGAAGATGAACTTGGAGATTTTTTAGATAGTAGAATATTTAAGGGAAATGCCTCCAACCCATTTGGTGAAGTACTTGGTAGTGTTGATGATAA
The DNA here is from genome assembly GCA_007258455.2 of Sequoia sempervirens. Classification (NCBI taxonomy): domain Eukaryota; kingdom Viridiplantae; phylum Streptophyta; class Pinopsida; order Cupressales; family Cupressaceae; genus Sequoia; species Sequoia sempervirens. The sequence goes on from VDFB02327161.1 coordinate 15,258, forward strand.
AATTATGGTCATTGGAGGAAGATGGGTGAATCTTACCAACAAGATTGAGACCTCACTATGAAAAGGGCCAATGAGTAATAATGGGTTATAATGTGTGCAATGGTGCATGAATTAGATCTTTCTATTACTAGTAGGCTAATATTTATTTACATACTAAAAGGCATAAATTTCCATAGTGGGCCAATAGTATCTTATTATCAAGAATTTTTTGGCTAAGACCATGTGGCTAGTGTGTGCACCACATATACCATAATGAACCTCTTTAATTATGAGAGAAGCCTCTTCCAAGTTGAGGTATATTAATAAAGAACCATTGAATCTCCTTTAGTAGAGGGTGTTAGCCAAGATGGTGAAGTGGGAAAAGCATTGGATAGATATTCTATGTTGAGTACAAGATAGGTTTGGTGGAAGGATATTATTGTGGAGGTAAGTATAGATATCATGATACTAAGAATTTTTGGGACCAATAAGTTCATAAACGAGTTATATATCAAGGACATTATATGCAAGGGACAACAGGTTTTTGACTAGGAATTCAATATGAGGACTATCTTGTGGCATATCTAGGAGAGACCCCATGGTGGCCATGATATCTACCATTTTGTTGTTAAGTGTAAGTACTTACTCAAAAATTAGATTGAGGTAAAGTATTCCTTACTGGCAACCATATTTTTGCAAGGGATAAGCTTCTTATCTTTTATGTGATGTTTATTGTTGACTTGGCTTATAATTAGCTATGAACCCCCATAAACCAAGAGATTTTTGAGATTTCATTGGATTAGTATTTTGATACCATTGATGAGGGCATCATATTTTATGATGTTGTTTGTGTAGGCGAAAGCCAATCTAAAATTTTAGGAATGAAATCACCTTGAGGAATGACAACAAGTATTTTAGCATATGATCCTTTATGGGTGTGTGAACCATCAAAATATAATTTCCAAGATTATGCATCATCTATAATGAAGATAGACTCATACTGAAAGTTTGCAATGAGAGGATAGTTATCTATATGAGGTGCATCCATAAGTTGATTTTTCATGACCTATTTGTAATGTCATAAAATTACACCCCTTGCAATTTCACATGCATTCTTGTATCCAATTTAGTGTCCACTCCCTTAGCATTTGTCTAGGCTCATTTTAGCCCCTGCATCAACCTTTTTCCCCTCTCAGGATGCTCAGGGCCCCTTTTTAGCAACTACCTTCACATGTTAGCTTTGTGCCAAACCTTGTGCTTTTCCCCGTTCTCATTATTTCATAGCATGATGTGTTTGGGCACTAGCGCGTCGTGTAGACGTCTGCATGTCATGCTAGCGTCCTACAACATTTTGACGTTCAAATGATCATTTTTGAGTTCCTTGCCACTTGTCAATGGTAATGACCTGGGATGCCTTGTAACGACTCAAGAAGCTTCTTTTCGCTCCTATTCTCTCTTTAAAAGATATATTTTAGTCCATTTGGTCTTCCTGGGTCTTCCTCTCTTGTAGACACTCACTTTTCCCTCTTTTCTCCCTTGCTTGCACAACTCTCTTGTTACAACAGCCTCAAGCACTCTCATGTTCTTACAATGCTCTCTACAGATCTCTTGGATCTCACAGTTGTCTCTTTCTCTCTTTGGCTTGCTTAAGCCTTGCAGGTGATATTTTTCTTACCTTGTATCTTTGAGCATCTTGGGATTTGTCACATCCCCTATCTATTGCATCTCTATTTCATGATGTGTTTTCTCCTCCTTGAGCAGGGATTGCTTTTATCACTCTTGTGTTCATTTCATTTCTTATTATTTCTCTCTATCTCTTTGGCTGTTCATGGAGGTGGGAACACCGAAATAGGGCTTTGACTGAGGAAAACCCCTAAACAGCCCCAACATTTTCCCTTGATCTTATGTGTGTAGGTATTGAAGATATTTCTTTGTTGTAGGCTTCATCACTTGGTTTGTTGTGAGAACTTTCTTTATCCTCTTTAGTTCTTTCACTTACTTTACCTTACTTTAATTATGTTACATCCTACTACTTTCCTATATTCTAGAAGTTATTAGTAATCAGATTGTTAGTAGTCACTTTAGCTATTCTCTAAGACATCCTCATTTTCAGTTTGCACGAGATGCTAGCACATCTCTAGGACTCTAGTGTGTCGCGTTGATGTTTGTATGTTGCATTGTCGTCCTAGACCAAAAACTTTCTAGTTTGTTTGGAAAACCTTTTTGATCTACTCATTCTGATTCTAAAACTCTCACTCTATTCCTTGAGGTAGTTTAGGGCAATTTTCTCCTTGGGATCTTCTCTTGAGAATAAAGAGACTCATGAGCAATGAATCCCCCTTCTCTACACTATCCTTTGATTAATTTTTTGTTAACATATTTTATATCAAATTTACTGAGCAACATGACTCATGTTTCCATACAACCTATGAGAGATATTTTTGAAAGAAGATATTTGAGTGGATCAATTCAAGAAATGAGCTAGATCTTATGACTAAGCATATAGTGTCATAATTTTTAAGAGCTAAAAATGATAACTAAACATGCACATTCCATGAGTGTATAATTAAGCCTATAGCCCACTAATGTCCTAATGATGTAGTATGTTTTCATTTCATGACCTTCTGAATCATGTTGTGCTAAGAGTTCCCCCAATGTGACTAATATTGTAGATATGAAAAGTAGTAATGATTTTTGTGGGATTGGCGGCATGACCACTAGTGGCAATGCAAAATACTCTTTGATTTTATTGAGATACTTTTTAATTTTATAGAATGCCTATTGACAAGATTCATGTTAGTGAAAGGAATTATTTTCTTTTGCAAATGAGACAATGGTTGATACTTGTTGGTGAGCTATACAATGAACCTTTTGGTAGCCTAAAGTTTTCCCTGAAGACTACATAACTTTTTGAGTGTTTATGAAGGTGGCATCTCTAAGATAGTGGTCACTTTGGTAAGGGAAACTTTTATGCCTCATCAAGAGACAATAAATCCAAGAAGCTTTCTAGATGTGACACCAAAGACACACTTATTTTGATTAAGATGAAGCTTATATTCTCTCAAATGTTTAAATATATTCTCAAGAATGTATGGGTGATCCTCTCATGTTTTTAACTTACCTAATAGATCATCTACATAATCTTCCATGATGTGATGCAACATATCATGAAAGATGAAATTGTCATTGCTCTTTGATAAGTAACCCTGATATTTTTAAAGCCCAAATGACACATGACCTAATAATAAAAGGTGCCCCAAGGGATGGTAATTTTTTTATTTTGATATTTAGGAGCAATATAAATCTAATTATAACATAAATTCCATCCATAATGGAAAAAATCTCATGTCATGTTGTAAGATCAATGATCATCTCTATGTTTAAAAGTGAAAAATCATCTTTTGGATAGGCTTTGTTGAGATCTCAAAATTATATAGAAACTTTTATTCTTTTTATATTATTAACAATAGGGGAAATATTGGAGATCCATTTTGGATAGTCAATTGGTCTAATAAATCCAACCTCCAATGGTTTCTTAAGATCTTTGACTAATAGTGTAACTTGAGGGTGCATCTTATGAAGCTTTTGTTTCACTAGTTTGACATTTGGATGCACCAATAAATGGTGTACAACAGGTGAAGGATCTAAACCAAAAAATTTGCATAAGACCAAGAAAGATCATTTACATGTTTCTTAAGGAAGTTGTGATTTATTTTTCTTCTTTTCATATGCTTGTTGTGAGAAAGGTAATTTTTGGATAAATGTTAATACCCAAGTTGATTTCTTGTGCTTCTTCTACCAATATTAATAATTGTTCATAGCAATACTAAGATGTCAAGGGAAGGGAAAGTTCCTCATTTATTAACATCTTATAGAGGTTTTCATTAGTAGACACATAATTTTTTAATTTCTTTCTATTTTGCTTCTACTAGCACCTCAGATGTTTTCATTAGGGGATTTCAATTTTTTTGAATTTTTAGAACTAAGAAACTCAACTTGTTTTGAAAAATAAGTCTTTGTATCAAGCTCTATATGAAAACCCTTTTGTGGCCACTTTTTTGGATATCACCATAGATTCCCATGAACTCAACTAAAGCTTCATCATTTTTGAATATTTCTCTTGACAAAGATTCTTGTTGGTCTAAAGAAATTAGTTCTAAATGGACTAAGGGATATTGATGGATGATGGAGTGAAGGGGGTAATAGTATAAGAATATAATTTAGTAACACAAATTAGAGTACAATTTGTCATTTCATAGAAAAGGATAGAAAAATAATGGAGTTATCAAAGTAACGTCCTTTGACACACTTAACAATAGGAAAGGATCCTACAATGTTAGAGGTTTTATTGGTATCATAGGATTCCTCAATTGAAAAAATGTATCCTAAGACAAATTTATAGTAGTTAACCTTGATGGTCAGTGGTTCAATGATTCCTTGTTGGTGGGGGTCCTAGTCATTTACCATTGTATCCCATGTTCTTAGGTATTTAGAATACTTTTGGGTAAGTTTACTAAATAAAACATGGTGCATGTTTTTCATCTCGATATAACCAAGAGCTTATTGCATCACCATTGATATCATTGAGGAAACCATTCTAAATAAAATGGATGAACCCACAATATAAAGTCCCACTTGTGGGGACATCACTTTTTTGAACTCAAATTGAGGTGAAAACTTAAAAATACCTTCATTTGAAGGCATTTCTTTGAACGAAGGTACCTTCATTTGAAGGTGCACCATAAAGTACCTTCATTAAAAGGTGGACCTTAGTTTGAAGGTTAAAAATGTAAAAAAAAATACTCATTCAAGGGTTTTCTTACAAAATTATCTGTGGGAACAACATACCTTAGAATGAAGGCCCTAAAAGTGACCTTTCCACCTTAGGCCTCAGATTTTTCTAAAAATAAATTGTTTCCAACCTTGGGTTGGACCAATAAATGGAATGAATATGAAAATATAATATTTAGGATCATATCACTCAAAGTAATCTTTCCAATAAGTATAATATTGAATATATTTGATTTGATTATTATGTTTCTTTTCTAATTTCTAGTGAAGATAGGTTTTTCAACAATTGTGAAGGTATTTGTTCTACACACATGGGAAACTAGTAAAATAAATAAAAAATGTGAAAACTAATTTTCCTCTAGGTATTGGTGTTATTATTTCAAAACAAAAAATTGAATGAATACAAAAAATTTATGTGATACCGAATGAACCTATATTTGAATTCTAGCTAATCTCACTTCAAAGAGTTATATGGAAAAATATCCATGCCTTAAATATCTACATTATGAATCGATTTTTAAAAAATTATAATTTTATCCTTTCTACAAATAAAATTATTCTATACTGAATAAACATCACTTTTTAAAAATATTGTTAACTACAAAAAATAAGTTAGTAAAAGTTACATAAAAAAACTCACAATTTTTTTCTTAATTTTTTTAATATCTTTATAATCTATAGACAAAATCTCAAAAATCACTAGTTCACGTTATCTTCAAATTCTTAACAATTTATTTGGTATAGGTATCAAAAAGTGAAAATTTGGTGAAAAATGTTGATTCTAATGTCCTACTTTGGTAAAAAAGTGGAACACACTATTGTGGGATCACCCAAATTATTTGCACCACATTAATAGACCTTAAGATATTTCTTGATACGATGTTGTGGTTTCTTGTAGGTGCATGGAGAAAGAAGGAGTTGATCTAGGTAGAATGTGTTGTGTAGCTCATACTCCCCACACCCTTTTTCCACAATCTTGACCTTGACTTGGGAAGTAGGATTGGTGGAAGATGTTGATTCCAAAGTTCTAAGATCAATATAGGATGACGATGGTAATGATGTGGGATTGGAACTATCTACACTGGGACAATGATGGTATTTATTATAGGGGCCTTCCAACATTTTTCAATATTGAATTGGATTAGGATCAATAAGAACTATTATTTTTACACCATTATGTGGGAATTTAACACATTGGTGGCATGAGGAGAGAATTGTCTACATGGTGTGAATCCATGGGTGATCGAGGAGAGTATTGTATGTGAGTTCAAGGTCAAAAATGTGAAACAAGGTTTGTTGTAAAACAAGACCTTCCTAAATTAGAATCTAAATGCTACATTCAGTCTCTCATTCTACATCATCATAAGATTTAAGTGATCTTCTATTGAGGTTCCATGTCATCTTCATAATATCCCTATTATTTGGCAAGTTTGTATGTCCTGAGATTTAAACCATATCTGCCCTTTTATGAGGACATGTTTGGCCTTGAGGTTTATTTCCTATATCTTTTATATGGAGTGATTGGGTATATAGCAGATCAATAGAAGGCAT
>VDFB02327163.1:0-40040 GCA_007258455.2 Sequoia sempervirens
TTTTTCATGAATTTTAGTGTTGGAATCCTCAATTGAATGGGAAAGACAAGGTCTTGTCAGTAAACTAAATGATATGGGGATGTTCCCAATGACTTCTTGGCTCTTGTTCTATCTGCCCATAGAGAAAACCTGAGTTGAGAATGCCAGTCTCTTGGATTATTCTCTAGTAACGTCTTGATCACATTAAGCAAATTCTTGTTCGTGGACTCTACCAACCCATTACCCTGGGGGTAATAATTTAAGGAAAACTTCAAAATGATCCCATAATCAAATGCCCAGTTGGAAAACTTTAGGGAAGTGAAAGCAGAACCATTATCACACACCAAAGCATTGGGACAACCGAATCTAGTGATAATGTACTCTTCCAAAAATTTGATCACTGCATTTTTCGTGCAATTATTCATAGCTTGGGCTTTGGACCATCTGGTGTAGTAATTAGTTGTAGTCAAAATATATCTATGTTGTTCTGATGAAGATGGATTTATCATGCCAATGAAATCAAGTCCCCACATTGCGAATGGCTTCACTTCCATAACTGGTTGTAGTAGCATAGCATGATTCTTTTCACGAGTTGTAGTAATTTGGAAGGTATGGAAAGTTTTCACGTGCTCATATGCATCATTGAAAATAGAGGGCCAACAGTACCCTACTCTTAGGATTTAGTAAGTTGTGGCCTAACTTCCTCCATGGCCTATCCTGAATTTAGAGTGAAAATGTTCTATGATTCTCTTAGCTTCGTTATTTCCTACACACCTCAAGTAAATTACTTCATGATTCTTTATGTAGAGTATTGATCCTTAAAGCATATAACATTGGCACTTAAGCCTGAAGGATCACTTCTATGTTGGGTTCATTTGTGCGGGATACTTGTGATTTATCAAATATGCAATGATATCATAATACCACTCCTTTGGGGAAGTGTTGGTCAATACATATGTTTCTTGCACTAGGTTGGGTCCTTCAATGGCCATAGTCTGAGTTAAATCTTTCCCACGGACTAGCTTCATTGGTTGTAGTTCAATATCATACTCTTGGATAGTGGTGACCCACTTTCCTCTTCTCTATCCTTGCTCATTCTACATCAAGAGTGTTTTAACAGCCTCATCGAGTATGATGGCAAAAAATTTACTCCTCAAGATATAGTGTCTAAATTTTTTGATGGCCTTCACCAATGCATAGGCCTACTTTTCAATGTTTGGGTACCTCAATTCTACATCCTTGAGAGGTGAGATCTTAAAGCTATGGGATGCTTGTCCTTCTCTTCTATTCATTGAGTAAGCATTGCGGCACAAGAATGTTTTGATGCAAAGGAATATGGGTAGAAAGGCTTTGTGTAATCTAGACTGACTAGGACAGGAGTGTCAGCTATGGCTTGCTTGATTTCTTCAAAGGATTTCTTTTTTGGTGGTGTCGACTCCATCTTGACATCCTTTTTCAACATCTCATTTAAAGGTTTTACTATTTCAACAAAGTCGGTGATGAATTTTTTGACAAAATTGATCTTCCCAAAGAAAGATCTCAATTCCTTTTGGCTAGTAGGAAAATTGATTTTTGAGATTGCCTCTATGTGTTCAAGATCAATCAATATTCCCTTCTCAGTGATTAGGTGTCCTGATAATTTTCCCTTCATGACCTCAAATATGCACTTCTTTGGATTTAAGGAAATCCCATACCTTTGACATCTTTGAAATACCTTCCTCAAGTCTTCTACATGGTCTTTTCTTCTCTTTGAAAACACTGTCAGATCATCCATATAGATGATTATGCATTTTCTAGCTAAGTCTCTGAAGGTGATGTCCATGGCCCTCTAAAATTTGGCTTCTACATTAATTAACCGAAAGGTCATTCTTTTTGTATGAAAACGTTCCCCATTTTGTTGTGAATTTCATTTTCAGTCTATCTTCATATCCCACAAGTACCTAGTTGTACCTAGAAAATTCATCCAAAAAGGACATCATTTGAGACCCATTGAAAATTTTCAATACATCATCAAGTGATGGAAAAGGATAATTGTCCTTTTCAGAGGCTCTATTTGGGACCAGGTTTGTGACCCACGTTGAGTGGTGCACTGGGAATATGATTCCTGCTAATAACAATTTCTTGACTTCTTGATATATGAGTGGTTCCAACAATGGGTTAACCAGCCTCTAGCACTGTCTGAATGGCTTATTTCCTAGCTTGAGAGGAATTGTATGCATGATGATAGAAGTGTCATAAGTTCTTAAATATTCATAGCTCTAGTCTATGACATCACCAAACTCCTTCATGCTCTGAATTATACCATCCTTTTCTTCAGGAGTGCAGGCTTTACCTATGTATACATTTTTAACATCACCTTTGGTTCCAATATTCACCTTCTCGTATTCGTCACCTTTGATCCTTTGTCTCTTTACTTCATTGATTTGATCCTAATCAAATATCCTTTCCAATTGTATCATCCCTCTTGGAATGAAATTTTTCTTTAAATTCATGATGCCATCAGCATCAAATTCGGCTTCTCCTGCTATCTCATCTTCATCAGTAATTTGTGTTGCAAAAACATCTAAACTTGTTAAGAACTCAAGAATGTGGTCATCATCTTCGAAAACTTGGAAATTTGTGACATTATCAGGGATTGATGGTAATGATGATAGATCCACTAGGAACTAACTCACTCCATCCATGGCGAGTGGCTCTGATGAACTAGCGTCTTGTGCCAAGGAGTTTGTGACTTGATTTATTTATTGGTTCATAGATTGAATATTGAAAGCATCGAAGCTCTCAATAAGATCCCACACTCTATTGCGGTATTGAGTTATTCTCTTATCATGACAAATGTATTATTTTCTTACCTGTTTCACTACTATCTTTGAATCTCCAAAAGCATGTAATATTTTTGCTCCTTCCCTTAGGGATACCGGTAATCCCTGAACCAATGATTCATATTTTGTGACATTATTTGTATAGGGAAATTGTAGTATGTGAGCTACAAGGTATGCTTCTCCATTAAGAATGATTAATTTGAAACCAGCCCCAGCTCCTTTCTTTGACTAGGATCCATCAAACCTTAGGGTCCAAACTTGTTCCTGTTGTGGGGAAAGCGGAATCTGTAGATCCATGTTTCCTTCTTGGGAATCTTCTTCACATTCTATCTCTTGTATCCTTACTGAGGTAGAGCCATCAATATGATTGACTTCTTTGTTGTTTGAAAGGCCCAATGCCTGTGGAATTATTTTTTGTACTTCTTATATGGCTTTATGACACATCTTGCATATAAATTCAAAATGAGCCGTATTGTGGATTCAACACCAGTTTGGCAGCAATAGATCTTGAATGTGGACATTTTCGTACAATTCTTCCTTCAATTGAACACTTTTCAGGACAAAGTTTCTAAAATTTTCAAACATTCCTTCATTATCATCCTAGGAGCCTCGACATTTTTCAATTAGTGCCTCAGTAGAATCAACCATCTCATTGATTTCCTAAGTTGATCCATGCAACATTAGGACTTCATTCACTCTAGGCTTGTAGGAGCCTAAGTCTGTCTCGAGAAATAGTATTTTGTTGTTTACTCTGTATTCAATAATCATCAACTTGAGCCTCGGTGTGCTGTCAACTCTTATTTGGTTTGGGATCCCTTTCCACAGCATCCAGATGTGCACAAAGTATGTAGAAATATATCCATTTAGTCTCTTTGACCAATCTATGCTTAAAAGCATGCCATATCCATCAGAGATATTGACGATTGAAATGTTGATACAACTTTGCACTCTTGGGTCTACTGCTAGTTGCATGTGAATATTATTTAATTCTCCCATAACAGGGACTTTTGTTTTATCTAACTAAGTGACTTTCATATTGTTTCTCCTAGGCACAAGTCCTAACCTCTGGCAAATAGCTAGTGGCAATATTTTGCTTGAAGCACCGAAATCCACTTAGTAGTTGTGCAACATTTTTCCAAATATTCTAACTAACAATAAAAATGGGGCAGGCTCTGAGTGTTTTCCTTGATTGCTAATATCTCAATTATTTTCCTTTTGTGCTCCTAGGACAAGTTCTTTCTTCTGTGGAGCCTGTGGTAGCTAATTTTTCAAAATTTCTTCTTGGAATATGTCTATATCCATGAGAACCTCTTCTAGCATCATGTCTCCTTGATTTGAACTTTTAGACAATTTTTGGACTATTCCCACAAAATTTGAAGGTCGTTGTGGATCATCAAATGCATTGCCCGACACTTCTAGCTAATCTTGAATAACATTTGTATTTGATGGAGCATTGAATACTCCTCTATTTGGAATGTTCTGTGAGGTGTTCCTTGGGACTACAACTTCATTCAAACTACTCAGAACTGTTTCCCGAATCTCAAGGATTCTCATTAGCTTGATCAAAGGTAAGTTGACCTTTATCTTTTTAAACTCTTCCAACACTTATGAACTTAACCTTTTCAATTCTTCTCTAGGACAATATTTTATCTGTGCCTGAGCTTTCTCTACTTGAGGGTTTGATTTCCGCCTTTGTTCCACTTGTATAGTAGCTTGTCTTGTCCCATTTGTTTGGGCATTTTGTTGATAGTATTCAAGTGAATCTCTGGGAAGAGACAACACATTGATAGCATTTGGATTTGGTGGAGTCTAAAAATTATTTGGAGGAATGGACGTAGTCAAGGATTCATTATGGCAAGTATTCCTTTGATTTACCTTGAGTGGATTTCCAGACGTCTGTTGGAATGCTTGAACTTCTCTGGTTCCTTCCACCAATACAATGTTATACAATGGAGGGAAACTATAACCATTAATTGTAGATGGTTGACTTGATGGGATCAGAATTTCCAATCCAGCTTGATATTGCGGCGTCTCCACTGGTCCATTTGCTGATGCAGACGGGAATAGTTGATTAGGCTGCTATGGTGGGTACTTTTGGGGTGAAAACTTGAAATTTTCAATGACAAGGGCCTGATTATATCTCGTTGTGGGGACTATTTCATATCTTGTCACTAGAGGATCTTCTACCTCCGAATTCCTCTTCTCATTCTTGAAAATATTTGCTACTACCTAGAATTCGTGGCAATGTAACTCAGAATGTTGATCTGTATTGTGCAATCTCCACCATCCTAATAATGTTGCTTTGGCTAGGAACACCTTGTCTATGGGATGATTGTTAGCAGTAGGTTGATTATCTAAGGGAGATGGCACAATACCATTGTTAGGTCCAATGTTCCATGCCTTCTTTTGGAATCCTGGATTGTTATTCCAGAAACATTTATTATTCCCTTGATAGTTTTCATTGTCCCTTTGGTAATTTTGATTATCCCTTTGGTATCCGGAGGAACCTTCACCTTGGTAATTCCTTTGATGTGATAGTTTCTTTGTATACTTTTTATTTGATTATTTTGACCTCTCAAATATGTAACTTTAGTTGACAGCTTCTTGACTTGGTCGGTCAATTCCTTTATTTCGTCATTTTCTTATTTAGTTAGGACTGAGGTCATTGCATTTTGAAGATATATTGGTTGTGATGGGGGTGCTTGGGATATAGGCACTCTTGGGTGAAGAACCAATTGATTACTTGTGGTAGGAACTAGGTTCATCATAGGTGTATGTTGAGCCAATGCTCGCTTGATATCTTTAATTTGATTTTGAGGAGCGGAATTCCCTAAATAATTAAACAGACCTAGAGCAATACATATTCCTAGATCATTGCTAACTGTAACTACTATAGCATATGCTTCTTTTTAGTTGGCTGGGGCCGGCTTCTTTGACTTTACAAACATAGAGGTGAGATGATCCAAGGCTGCATAATAAACTGACAGTGTTGCAGCATTGTCCAAGTTGTAAGGATCTTGTAACCTCATGTATGAATTATGGAATCTGTTGTTGAAGGTGCTAATTGGATCATGCTCTTGTCTCTTCACTTCCACAAATTTCCTAGACAAATTTGTTGGGGAAATTTTTGCCCTGAATTTCTCTAAGAAAGCTTCCTTCATTTGTTTCCAATTGCAGATAGAGTCCACTGGAAAATGGATGTACCAATAAGATGCATCCTCATCAAAAATGTAGGGGAACAACCTACAAACAAGATCTTATTCTTGGATATCTCTATTTTGAAGGAGATCTTCAATAATCTTGATATGTTCATCTGTAGTGTGGCTTAGGTCACCACTATGGAACTTGGAACAAACTATTCTAGGTTCTTAGGCATGTCATGATAGATAGGAAATGTGATAGGGTTTAAGGGTTGGATGAGACAATCACTGTCCCATGCTCTGGGTCTCACCTTGGCAAAACCTTTGGTGTTACTCTCCACCTTCTTGACCTATAGGTCCTAAATCTTGTTAGGCACCCCTGGTTCTCCTGGCCAACCCTTCCATCATATGCATACAACTAACCAAGCCAAATTTGGTACTTCCTCCTCCTTTTTCTCCCTAGCCCTTAATCCTCCTAAAGGCTTTCTAACTCTCCAAACTTCACTAACTTGTTGCAGGGGCATGTGGTGTCTAATATGACTTCAAAACCATCCCTCTATGGTTCATGAACATTCACAAGACTCATATTCCCCATCGCTTTCTCCAAAACCTAGTTTAGGGTTTAAGAATCCTAGTAGCCCTTGAGCCCCTATTAGGCCTCCTAGCCCTAGGAAATGTGATTTAACTCCAATCTTGCAGAAGAACATCACAAACTTATTTATGAGACCCTAGTTCATTTTCTAACCTCTCAAGGATTTTTGAGGTTTTAGGCTCCCTCAGTCCGTACACAGGCGTAACCCTGATTTTGTGAAAATTAGGGCTTTTTAAGCCATTTCTTGACCTCACTGTGAACTGTCAACTTGTTTAGTCATCAGATGGTTTGATGGGATCTCCTGCTTCATACCAAGCCTTTGTAGGACCTCTAGCAATCACCACACACCCTGAGTTGCCAAGGAATAGTCACCCTGCAACGTTAGTGTTTTTTTTTTCTCTGTCTTTCCTAACCGAGCATAGCCAAGCTCGCCTAGGAAAATACCTTTTCCATGGAACCTTGCATCCTAGAAACTCCTAAACCTATTCTATATACAGGCATGGAGCTTAGCCTCATTTCCCATGGACTATACAATAGGTATAGTGGAAAACAGAGGTCTAAGACTCCATGAATAGCAGCCTGTTTACTGATCAACAAAGAAAGAAATAAAACCTACTAAGAATAAAGCTTGGAAACGATGGAACAACACCTCTAGAAGCTACAAAAAACTTGTACAATGATTACCACACATGCTACACCCTGTTCATTAGCAGGAGCTATCCATTAACATAGTAAAAGAACAAAAAAAATAGAAAACTTGCAAGAACTTCAATGTTTTTTCATATAACAGCAATTCCCAATGAAACCAAAACTTCTCCAACCCCTTGAACAGGTCAAAACACACCTTTTAAAGGTTCATCAGGTGGTTACATTTCCCTTGGTCGGACATAACCACCACAATAGGCCCAAAATTGCACAAATGCAACATTTTGGGTTTTGACTCCAATTCCAAGTGATTCCTAGGGAAAACAAGTTAATAAACTCATCCAATCTACCTTGAACAACTAAACCACATTCCTTCTAGCCTATCCTAACATCTTAAACATAAAACAAGATGGTCAACATGACCTTGAAGTTTAAAAACTCAAAATTGCTTCCTAGGCTTCCACAATTGCCTAGTGTTTCCCAATGCTCTCTAGGTGCTCCTGCACCATTCTCCCCCTCTCAGCCCAAACACTAAGGAATGGAAGGAGAGACCAAGGGCAGGTCAATACCCAATTTCTTGAACTAGTCTTCTTGTACCCATGTGGCTTCGGATTCATGCTTGTTCTTCCACTTGATAAGGTGCTCCATGTACACCTTGTTTCTTGTAGCTTTCTTCACTCTTGACTCCAAGACCTTCTCTGCCTGAGGCTTATCTTGAGTAGGTAAGGGTACATTACTGATGTCTTTGAAGATCTCCTAACTATTCTGAACCTCATCATTGACTGTGCCCTTATATTTGATCAAATCAGCTATGTTCAAAACTGGTGAAATGCCTAGATCAGTAGGTAACTCCACCTTGTATGCATTCTTGCCATACTTGGCCAATACCTTGCATGGACCCACTTTCTTCATCTGCAACTTGGTTGACATTCCCTTCTGCAACCTTGACTTGTTAAGGTGGACCATAACATAGTCTCCTACTTGAAATTGCACATCCTTCCTTGTTAAATATGCCTTCTCCTTCAACTTTTGTGTAGTCTCGGTGACTGTCTTCTTCACCTGCTCCTGAATCTCTTTCATGGTCTGACTGAAGTCTTCTGCATGTCCACTTCTATGTTCCATAGCTCCAAGATCTCTAAGCTCACATATGCCTCTTGGGTGCATCCCATACACAACTTCAAAAGGACTCTTCCCTGTGGTCCGGTTGACATTGTCATTATAGGCATACTCAGCTTGGGAGATAACCATATCCCATGTATGTCCATATTATTTAGTGAGGCACCTTAAAAGATTACCAAGCACCCTATTAACCACCTTTGTTTGACCATCGGTTTGAGGATGGTAAGCTGATCCAAAAGACAGGTTGGTACCCAATCTATTCCATAGAGTCTTCCAAAAGTGACTCGTGAACTTCACATCCCTATCTGAAACTATGCTTAAAGGTAGTCCATGGATCCTTACAACTTCTTTGAAGAAGAGATAAGTTGTGTAACTAGCATCATGAGTAGTTTTGCAAGGGATAAAATGACTCATTTTGCTAAATCTATCTACTACTACATAAACACTGTCAAAACCAGTCTTGGTCTTAGGAAGGCCTACCACAAAATCCATGCTCACACACTCCCATGGTCTGTTAGGAATGGGTAGGGGTTGGTATAAACCAGCATTACTAGCTCCTCCCTTAGCTTTCATACACACAACACATTGTTCCACATACTTTCTAACATCTCTTGCCAACTTAGGCCAATAATAGTACCTTTGCACTAGTTCTAAAGTCTTATTGATGCCAAAATGCCCACTAAGACTGCCATTATCCTTTTCCTGAATCATATTTTCCCTCATTGACCCTCTTGGAACACATAACTTATTTCCCTTAAACAATAACCCACTTTGCAATGTATACTCAGAGTATTGACTATGGAAATGGTTCTCAAAGTTAGAACATACCTTATAGACCTCTGAAAAGTCTCCATCTTCTCCATATAGATCCTTGAAACTCTCTATGCCAATGCTCTTGATCTATATCTCTTGGACTGTCAACAATCTCCTGCTCAATGCATCTGCCACTTTGTTTAGCTATCCTTTCTTATGCTTAATGGTAAAAGTAAAAGCTTGGATGTATTCCATCCATTTCAAATGCCTATTACTCAACTTCTCTTGAGTGTTGATAAAGTTGAGTGCCTAATTGTCAGTAAAGACCACAAACTCCTTGGGTAGAAGGTAATGCCTCCATTTTCTAAGTGACTGAACCAAAGCATAAAGTTCCAAATCATAGGTTGAATACTTCTTCTTAGCTTCATTTAGCTTCTCACTAAAGAAGGCTATAGGTCTACCCTCTTGACTTAGCACTCCTCCTACTGCCACTCCACTTGCATCACATTCAATAGTGAAAAACTTGTCAAAACTAGGTAATAAGAAAATAGGTTGAGTTACCACCTCTTGTTTCAGTTTTTCAAACCCTTTCTTACTTCTTGAGTCCACACAAACTTAGTTTTTATACCACCCTTGATTGTATCTAAGACTGGTGCACATATACCACTAATTCCTTATGAATTTTCTATAAAATTGGGCTAATCCATGAAAACTTCTTACCTCTATCCCTGTGGTTGGTGTAGGCCAGTTTAGGATGGCTTCCACCTTGCTTAGATCCATCTTCAATGATCCTTTGGACACTACAAAACCCAAATAGACAAGCTCTTGCTTAAAGAACTCACATTTCTCTAGGTTGATTGCCAATTTCTCTTCTTGCAACCTTCTAAGAACTTGCTCCACATGTTTCAAATGCTCTTCTGTTGTCTTGTTGTATATGAGGATGTCATCAAGGTACACTACCACAGATATCCCTATAAAGTCCTTGAGCACTTCATTCATGAGCCTCATGAATGTGCTAGGAGCATTAGAGAGGCCAAATGGCATCACTCTCCATTCATATAACCCATCATTTGTCTTAAATGTTGTCTTCCACTCATCACCATCCTTAATTCTGATCTAATGGTATCTGTATACGTCTAAAAATGGTCATGATTAAGCTTGTTAATTAATTAAATATGATTTATTTAATTAATTCTCCTAAAGTCATCTATATATAAATAAATTTAATTATTTATTTATATTGTTCATTTTCTAAATTCTTCTACCTTAATTAAATAAATACTTTTATTTAATTATTGGCATTTCCCACTTTCCGCTTAATTAAATTAAATAAATTTTCATAATTTATTTATATTTGATTATCATATTATTTTAAAGTTTAAATATTTGAATATTTAAATAATGGAATATCCTCTTCATCTCATCTCCCATATTCCTCTTAATTAAATTAAATAAATTTTCATAATTTATTTATATTTGATTATCATGTCATTCTAAAATTTGAATATTTGAATATTCAAATAATGGAATATTCTCTTCTTCCTTAAATTAAATATTAAATATTTAATTTAATATTTTCCATCTCACCCTAATTCATTTCTAAAAACATAATTAAATATGATTTATTTAATTATGCGAGTTTCCATATTCGTCTTCACTTACAAATTAAATAAATTTATTTTATTTAATTTTAACTCATTCTCAACTCACCCTTCGAAATGGCAATTTCCCTTCGGATCTCAATGACGTAAATTGAAGGAAAAGGGAAACCTTCTATCTCCCTCTCCACTTTCGAAAATCTTCCACCGTCCGTTCAAACAAGCTTAATCTGGGTCGTTGATCGAATCAGCCAATTGAATCCTCTCGAAAACTCTATAAATACCGGTGCAAATCCAAGCTTTGGTTACCTACGCATTCATACGAAAATGCTCGAACATTCATCCAATCAGTTTATGCAATCACAGCCTTTTAGCATCACAGCCATACTTTCATTTTAGCATAGCTTTGCATTTAGCATATTATGCATTTTAAAATCTCGTTCTTTAGTTGTCATTTTGTTGAAACTTGATCTGCTGATCTGAGAGCCATTTGAAATAACAAAACGTTGGAGTTAGAGGAAGATAAGACGATTTCGAGAAGCTGCAATCACAGTTTGCTTATTTATGTTTTTATTTTAGCTTCTTTGATTTAATGTCTTATTAATATGTGTTTGAATTTTATATACATTGATACATTTTTTGATCACACATAAAATGGCACCCACCGTGGGGCCTTGCCCCGTTTTTAACATTTGTTTGCAAGTTTTATGACAGGATTTCGCGTTCTGGAATTCGGATTTTCAGCAAAATTTTCCGTTTTAGCGCATCCAAGTATTTTTGTAGCACATCTGGGGGTTTCTGTAGTGCATCCAGGGATTTTAACAGTGCTTTTGCAGGTCTTTCGGTGCATTTAGGAGCTGTTTCGGTGCATCCAGGGACTGTTCCGATGCATATACGGAACAGAATGGTGCATATATTCAGTCCATTTCATTAAAAAAATTGTAAAAAAAAAAAAAAAAATTAGCACATTTAGGACTTCTTCTAGCCCATCTGGGACTTTTTCTGGCGCATCTAGGAATTTTTTAGCGCATATGGGACTTTTTCTGGCGCATAGAGCCTCTGTTTTAGCGCATATATCACTGTTTCAGCTTTTTTTTTAGTAAATCTTAAAACGGTCGTATCTTGGTCATTTTTTGGTCTTTTTCAGTGCCTTTTTTTTTGAAATGGAGTAGAATGTCATAAGCTATCCAATGGTGCAGGTGTTTATCAAATTTGACAAATTTAACACTGTTTTAACGCATTTGGCACTGTTTTAGCGCATATATCACTGTTTCAGCTTTTTTTTTAGTAAATCTTAAAACGGCCGTATCTTGGTCATTTTTTGGTTTTTTTCAGTGCTTTTTTTTTTGAAATGGGGTAGAATATCATAAGCTATCCAATGGTGTAGGTTTTTATCAAATTTGACAAATTTAACACTATTTTAACGCATTTGGCACTGTTTTAGCGCATACAGGGTCTGTTTTAGCGCATATATCATTGTTTCAGCATATTTTTTTTAGTCAATCTTAAAATGACCATATCTTGGTCATTTTTTGGTCTTTTTCAGCGGTTTTTTTTATTTGGGGTAGAATTTTATAAGCTATCCAATGGTCCTGGTTTTTATCAACTTTTACATAGTTAAAGTTATCAAATTTTCATATATTCTTCAGCACATAAGACTTTTGTTCTAGCAAATTTCTAATTTGTTTCTTTTTGTCTTGGAAACTTGTTGGTGAATCATACGGAGCTGGAAAAGCACTAGGATCACTCAAAAAAATCAAATTGAAAAGCGAATAATCAGGTGCACATATTTTATTTTTAATCTCTTAATCTTGTTTGTCACACATTTCAGTTTGGAGCATAAAATCAAATCTTGTTTGATCACATCATTGCAATTGGCTTAAAACGAATCTTGTCTTCAATCACACTTCAAAAATTGGGTCTAAAATTAATCACTGTCTTCCTACACATTTGATTTGGGATCTAAAAAGAACGAGTGCTTCATTGCTTTCTTGCACACATTTCAATTTTATAAGGGTCAATTAATAATTGTGAGTGTGAATCAAGTGTGTGTGTGTGATCACAAACACCTCACTTGGTTTGCTTTTGTCAAACCCTTCATAGGAGGCCTGCTAGGGGATTTCATCACCCCTAGGGACGACCTCAATCGAAGTGTGAATCGAAAGACACACTTGTTTCGAAGTTAAAATCTTGTCACTCTTGGCTAAGCCCCAAAGAACTTTATACCTTTGGGAAGTGAAGGTTAAGGGTGGGTTACCCCTTTCTCCCGGCTGTGTGGCAGGATTTTTCTTTCAAATCATTCCTTAGTCAACCTTGTACAGATTAGCTTGAGACCTAATTGGCCATACCCCCTTGACTAGTTCTAGGACTTGTTGATGTGTCTTCTTTAAATGTGTGCTTAATAATCACATTCATAATTTCAAATTGAAACTTGCTTATGTGTCTTGCGTGAGTGATTTATGTGTGTGCATGTGTGATCATTCATTTAAACATTTCCAAATCAAGCTAAACACCAAACACATAAAGATATGTTACTCTACACGTTCTTCCAACACATTCATATCCAATCACTTTCATCTTAATCACCCTTCATAGCCACATCCTATCCATTTCATATTAATCAATCCAAGTCATCCAATCTAATCATTCCACATCATCACCATCACCACTTGTCGAAATGGTCATAATCATAAACAAGCCCAATCCTAAACCTAAGCCCAAGTTCATAATTCAAGGAGTCTCTTTCTCTAGTTCAAATCATGAAACAAAACCAAAACATAAAATCAGACTTCGAGGGGCTTCTCCTACCACCACTGATAATTACATGAACGATGTTACATACTTTGAGGAACAAATCGATGTGCAAGAGCTTACACACATGTGTGACACCATGCCCGCATTCGAACACAAATCCCTAGTATCCCAACTTTGAAACTTCCTTCAGACACTTCACCAAATACCCAAACCCCTAGACCATCAAACCATACAAAGCCTTCAAACCCTCTTCCAAAATTTTCAACAAATTAAATCACCTCAAATCCAACACCTCCTAACTCAAGCCAATCAATTCATGGCCACTTGTCAAATTCAACAAACACAACATCATCCCCTATCCATTCATTATCAACTAATGCCACCTCAACCTAATGTGCCATCTCCTTCCACCTTATACCAATCTAATCCATCCACTTCTTCATATGTCAATGCCACATCAACCTATCAAGCCACATCACAACAAACACATGTGAAATTAAGTTCCACCTTGCAACAAGGCCAAACTTCCTCATGTTCTGATGAAACCATTGAAAAGGGGAATACCAATCTAGCACATGCACTCTATAACTTTATCATACCATCATCCAATCAAAATCAAAACCCTAAGCCAACACCTTCCACCCCTACACCTCCAAGGGATGTGACCCAAGGGCTACAAGCAAGGAATCAACTATTTCCATGTCATCCAACTCATATTCTTGAACATACAAAAGAGTCATCAAACATCATGCCAAGTCCTTCAAGCCAACCATGTCATCCGCAACCCCTTGAGCCTATTCAAGAGTCATCCCATTCCACCTCCATTCAAATAAGTCATGAGGTATGTCAAGAGAACAATCCTAAACATGAGGAAACATTACCCCCTCACCCACATAAAGATCAACACCCTCCCAATGATTCCATTCATAACATACCTAATACTATTCATGACCAATCTTCCATTTTTTATGAAGACCCCTTTTATGATCAAGAATACCATGATGATCCTCTTAGCCAACTTTATGCATTCCATGGTCAAGATATTTCCACCTCATCCATCCATGATACACAAAAATCCACTTCCCTTGATGATACATATGCCTCCCAAGCACACATAGAAGATCAAACAAACATCTTGGATCTATGTGAACACAATGCTAATCAAGATCCTAATGATCCTCCATCACCCACTATCGACCCCATTGAAAGTCCTCTATCATATCCTATTGGTTTTTCCACCCTTATTCATGACTGTTCCTCCTTAGAACAACAACAACCATTATCTTCTCCATCCAATAAGGAACTCATGTCTAGTGTTTCACCTACACCTAGTCCCATTATTCATTGCACACTCCAAAATATGAACCACCAAGGTAAAGGTCTAGACCTTCATGAACAAGGTATTTTGGAGCCCATCCATGTCAAAGTCTCTCCACGCTCTTATGGCCTTGGACATACACCCCAAAGAAAACAACCTAAAGATGTTGGTACTTCCTCCATGCCTCCTAAGTCCACTTTCCATCATAAAGCCTATCATACACCCAAAACATATGTTGACATCCCTCCTCCATCATCTTACAAATGTCAAAAGCATGTGACCATACACCTTCCACCATCAAATCTACCACCATTGCTTCCAACTCCTGATATCCCTCCATCTAATCTACCTCCACTTCTCCCAACACCTAATATCCCCATCATCCAATCCCCTTATCCCTCCATCCATAAATACCCTAACATTCCTAATCATGACCAACAAATGCACACATTGTATAAACATGAAGCTTCCACCCATCCCACCATACCCATGGGATTCAAAAGCAATAATTTCAATGCCTCTACCTATAAAGTAAAAAATCCTAAGGGTTCTTGTGCCTTAGGACATCAATACAAAAAGTCAAAGCACAATCCATTTAAAAAGTTATATAAGCCCATACCTCCAAAAGTAAAGGCCAAAATTAAAATGGTTTGGGTACCTAAGAAAAAAGAAATCAAGTCAAATGAGGCATTCACATCACAAAAATCCCAACCATCCACTTCCATCTGACATTCTCATTCCATTCAAAAGTCTCAAATTCCTAAAACCCACAAGCCAAACAAAAGTCATAAAAATACTAAGTCTGTGGGTACCAAAATCACTACATCCTCCACCTCCTAAGAAAACATCTCCATTGCTTCCTACACCCCATCCACATCAAAAGCTTCAACGTTTATCACAGTGTGTGCAACCATTGGTCATGGTTCCCTTCCATTTCACAACAAGTCCACATACCTCCATCTCCCCATCCTTCAACTATTATCCTACATATCTCCCCCACCATCTTCCTATGGTGCATGATTTTGCATAAAACTTTCATCCATCCTTTTGCACAAGTCCTATTCAATCCACATCATCATTCACTATTCCCCATACATTCTTGCATAAGCCTTTCATAATCGGCCATCTACCTACTCCATTTCCATTTCATGTCATTCCTTACCAACATCTATGAGTATTTGACATGGTCCATGCAATGACATCCATATCTAGTGGGACTATCACCTTTCACAGAACTAGACACTTGAGTTCCTCCCATCCATATTCCACTTCTCCTATCCAAAAAGTCAAAAAGTCAAAAAGTCAACAACAACAATAACAACAACAACAACAAAAAAAAAAAAAGTAAAGAGAAATCCCTTTGTCCAATGGTGAAAACCTGGTAAACAGGCGCCCTAGATAAGTACCATAATGAAAACCTAGCAAATAGGCGTCATGTGTAGGTTGATCTTCTATGTCACTTACACTTGGGGGCACACTGTCTTATCTATCCAACCTATCATTTCCATCCTACCTACCATCTTTAGCCATCATACCTATCATATCAAGTCCATTCATCCACCCTTCTTTTGATCTTGATGAAGATATAGGGGAAAAATGTTGAAACATGTCTTGGGTATCTCTTGATATACCTCATCCTTCCAACCAATCATATCATTATCCTATTGCCATAAACTTTGTCATGAAAAATCCTAAGTCTTGTACCTAGAATGGGGCATGTTATTCCTACACAACATAGTCTTTGGAAATCACATCCTTGCTCTCTTATGATGCATACACCAATTCCATTCACTATGACCTATCCATTCCATCCATTCATAAATCATGAGCCTTTTATCCCTTATCCCATCACCCACCCTTTCATACATCAATCCCATCTATTTCCTTGCACCTAGACTTGGTTTTCCCCTTGTCATTGGTATCTAGCACAAAGGCTACTCAAATTTTATCTTTTGACACCTCCAAATATTCTCAAAAATTGAAAAAACATCAAAACATTTCAAAAATATGATCAATCTAAATGAAATTCAAACACATATTAATAAGACATTAAATCAGGAAAAACTGAAAAAGAAAACAGAATAAGCAAACTGTGACTGCAACTTCCCTGAAATCGTCTAATCTCTCTCTAACTCCAGCGTTTTGTTGTTTCCAATGGCTCTCAGATCAGTAGATCAAGCTCAACAAAATCAACAGCTGAAGAACAATATTTGAAAATGCACACTATGCTAAATGCAAGGATTATGCTAAAATCTGAATATTGCTAGAATATGAATATTGTTGGAAGATTTCGAAGGTTGATTGTTGGTTGCTCAATTCTACAGCATAACGATGTGACGAAGATGGTAGATGGTGATTGAAGATTGATTTTGACAGAGTGAAGATGCTAGAAGAAGATCCGATTCAAATGGCTTGTGAAAGGTTTGATTTATAGATTTTTCGAAGGAAAAAGCTTAGTTGGCAAAGATCAACGGTTGAGATTCAATCTGGTAAGATGAACGGTAAGAGATTTTCGAAAGTTGAGAGAGAGATAGAAGGTTTCCTTTTCTTCAGTTTTTCTCATTCAGATCCGAAGGAAGGTTGTCATTTTGAAGAATGAGTTGAAATGAATTTCATAATTAAATAAATAAATTTATTTAATTATATGTGAAGATGAGATTAGAAGTTTGCATAATTAAATAAGCAATATTTAATTATGTGCAAGAGACGAATTTAGAAGTTAATTAAATATTTAAACAATATTTAATTATTTGTGGAGTGAAAAAGATATTAAATTAAATATTTAATATTTAATTTAACTATGAGATGAAGGGGGTGTTCGGAGAATATTCCATTATTTGAATTCAAATATTCAAATTTAGAATAAAATGATAATTAATATAAATAAATTATAAAATTTATTTAATTTAATTAAGAGGAATATGGAGATGGTAATAATTAAATAAAGTTATTTATTTAATTAAGGTAGAAGAATTAGAAATTGAACAATATAAATAAATAATTAAATTTATTTATATGTAGATTGAATTAGAGATTTAACTAAATAACTTGTATTTAATTAATTACCATACTTATTATAATGTGACCATTTTTAGGTGCATACATTTTGCCCCTCTTTGAGATGATGTTCGAGATGATGAGATTTGTCTCGAGTAACATCATTTCAAAGAAGTTAAGGTATGGATAGAGGAGAATGGATAATGATAGAAAGATAGGATGATGGAATGATGATGCCCCCTCGAGAGGATAGGCGGGTTGAACAAACACGGGTAGGCTCTCGAAATGAAATGAGAAGGTTAGACAGGATGATGCAAGATAGAAAGTGGATGAAGGAGATGAATGATACATTATGCTGCAATGAAGGTGAGCAACCATGATGTTTGATATAGCACTAGACGTTATGCACCAAGATATAAGGACCAAGGTGACGATGTGTCTCGTCCCCCAGCGTAATACAACCTTGTCTAGACGTATGAGGAAGTAGACTTAGAGAATTAAAGTCCCAATGCACAAAAGGTATGATATGACCTTAGATGCAAAGGATAGTGCAAAAAGCTACTCCAACATATCCTATCGTACCCTATATGCGCGTTTGTTTTCACTCTAAGCGCTAAACTGGTTTTACCCTAGCTATTCAACACCTATGCTATATACGCGTCTGTTTTTACCCTAAGAGCCACTATTTTTATCAAAAGCACGCAAACGTCATTTTCTAATAGAAAATCTACGGAAAAACATGAAAATTTTGATTCAAAACATAAAATTTTGAAAGCACATGAGGTTAGATCGACTCATCGGTGGTTCGTATGTTGCTGGCCTCTGGTATCGGCGAGATCTCTTGAATCGGTGGCGATGATAAGGGATCTCCATGTCGCGATGTCACTCTCAAAGCTACAGTATTCACCAAAGTCAAAAGTGCAAATTATTTGTCTTTTTCAACTTTCCCACCTTTTAAAGGTCAAACAAGGGTAAGTTTGTTGCCTTTTGACTTTATTTTCAAAATGGGACACTCTTTTTTCATCATCTGTCGAGAGCTAAATCCCTCTCTCTCTCATCTGTGATTTACCTCCCGAGGGGGCATCATCAGCAAAAATATCGAAAGCATATCAGGGGAAAAAATCATATTTTTCTTTGAAGCAATGTGTTTCACACATCACTTCAAAGAGGGGCAAAATGTATACGTCTAAAAATGGTCATGATTAAGCTTGTTAATTAATTAAATATGATTTATTTAATTAATTCTCCTAAAGTCATCTACATATAAATAAATTTAATTATTTATTTATATTGTTCATTTTCTAAATTCTTCTACCTTAATTAAATAAATACTTTTATTTAATTATTGGCATTTCCCACTTTCCGCTTAATTAAATTAAATAAATTTTCATAATTTATTTATATTTGATTATCATATTATTCTAAAGTTTAAATATTTGAATATTTAAATAATGGAATATCCTCTTCATCTCATCTCCCATATTCCTCTTAATTAAATTAAATAAATTTTCATAATTTATTTATATTTGATTATCATGTCATTCTAAAATTTGAATATTTGAATATTCAAATAATGGAATATTCTCTTCTTCCTTAAATTAAATATTAAATATTTAATTTAATATTTTCCATCTCACCCTAATTCATTTCTAAAAACATAATTAAATATGATTTATTTAATTATGCGAGTTTCCATATTCGTCTTCACTTACAAATTAAATAAATTTATTTTATTTAATTTTAACTCATTCTCAACTCACCCTTCGAAATGGCAATTTCCCTTCGGATCTCAATGACGTAAATTGAAGGAAAAGGGAAACCTTCTATCTCCCTCTCCACTTTCGAAAATCTTCCACCGTCCGTTCGAACAAGCTTAATCTGGGCCGTTGATCGAATCAGCCAATTGAATCCTCTCGAAAACTCTATAAATACCAGTGCAAATCCAAGCTTTGGTTACCTACGCATTCATACGAAAATGCTCGAACATTCATCCAATCAGTTTATGCAATCACATCCTTTTAGCATCACAGCCATACTTTCATTTTAGCATAGCTTTGCATTTAGCATATTATGCATTTTAAAATCTTGTTCTTTAGTTGTCATTTTGTTGAAGCTTGATCTGCTAATCTGAGAGCCATTTGAAATAACAAAACGCTAGAGTTAGAGGAAGATAAGACGATTTCGAGAAGCTGCAATCACAGTTTGCTTATTTTTGTTTTTATTTTAGCTTCTTTGATTTAATGTCTTATTAATATGTGTTTGAATTTTATATACATTGATACATTTTTCGATCACACAGTATCCACTCTTAAGATCCAACTTTGTGAAGTACTGAGCTCCTCCAAGACAATCCATCAAGTCTTCAATTCTAGGAATAGGGAATCTATATATGATTGTGATTCTATTTAATGCTCTAGAATCAGTGCATAACCTCCACTTACCTCCTTTCTTGGTTGCTAAAACCACTGGTACTGCACATGGGCTGATGCTCTTTTGAATCAATCCTTGATCCAATAATTCTTGCACTTGCCTAGCTACCTCTAGGTTTTGATCTGGTCTAAGTTTGTATGCTGCTTTGTTAGGTAATGAAGCTCTAGGTATGAAGTCAATTTGATGACTAATGGCTCTCTTTGGTGGTAGAGTTGCAGGTGTACCATCACTAACTATACTCTTGTACCTATCAAGCAACTTTTGGACTGCTTCTGGTAAGACTGTCTTTTCAGCCTTATCTTCCTCTTTAGGTTGTAACACAACCACATATCCTTCACTCCCTTGATGTAGGTTGTTAAGCAACTCTTTACCACTGCTCAACATGATGTTTGGTGTCCTTGACTGTCCTTCTTCTTCTTCTGACAGTGACTGCAACTTAAAAGTCTTTCCATCCTTCTTGAATGAGATGGTGTTCTCTTTCCCATCATATATGACACTTCTGTCATACTGCCATGGTCTGCCCAATAGTAGATGGCATGCATCCATGGGTAACACATCACAAACTAACTTGTCTTTATATCCTCCGATGGAAAACTCCACCGTTACTTGCTCATTTACTAAAACACTTTGTCCCTTGTTTAGCCATGTGACTTTGTAGGGGTTAGTATGGGGTACCTTCTCCAATTTCAGTTTCATTACAGCCTCCTCTAAGATTATGTTGTCTGTTGAACCTGAATCTACTATGACCTTGCACACTTTTCCAAGTATCTTGCACCTTACTCTAAATAGTGCTCTTCTCTGTTTTGGTTCCTCTTTAACCGGTTGTCTGAGCAAAACTCTATTGAACATCAAATTCTCTCCTACCTCAGATTCAATATGACTTACCTCAAATGTCTTAGGACTCATGGTGTCCTCTTGTGCATAAGCCACTCTCTTTTCATTGCTTGAGGAAGATGCTTTCTCCGGGCACCTATAAGCAGGATGGCCTACTTGACTAAAATGGTAGCATTTCATATTTGCAAAATAAGAGTTTCTCCTACCTACTCCTCTTCTTTTGTTTGAACCTCCTTGGGTTCCTCTACCTCTGTTGTATCCTCCTCTAGAAGATGTTTCACCTCCATGCTCAGTGAGTTTAGATTCTCCTTGATTTCTTTGGTCATTGCCTCTACCTTGGTGGCCACCTCGCTATCCTCTTTGATCTCTTTGATCTCTGCCTTTTCCTTTGCCCTTAGAAGCCTGATCTTGCTTCCTCTTGCTTCTTTCCTCAATCTTTATGGCCAACTGATAGCATTGGTGTACTATCTTAGGACTTAAAAGAGCCATCACCTCTTGAATGTTCCACTTCAAGCCATTAAGGTATCTAGCCACCTTGAGACTCTCATCCTCTATCACATTAGATCTCATGCAAAGTTTTTGAAACTCCTCAGTGTAAGTGTTTACATCTTGGTCTCTTTGCCTTAGGCTTTGTGTCTTCTTGTGTAACTGAATCTCATAGTCATCAGGCATGTATGCTTCTCTTACTTTGGCAACCATTCCTTTCCAAGTTGAGATAGGTTGCTTACCTTCTTTTTCCCTCTCTGTCTGAATGAACTTCCACCATGTCAAGGCAGAACCTCTTAGTCTTGATTTGGCCACCTTTACCTTCTGTGCTTCAGTGACTCCATCACACTCAAAATGGTTTTCCATTCCCTCTATCCAATCCATGACTAGATCAGCTTCCATTTTCCCACTAAATAGTGGTATGCCTTCAAGTGCTTTTCCACTCAAAGCTTTCAATGCCTTCAAGAAAGGCCCTTCTTTCAGGACAGGGTTAGGTTCAGGGGTCTTGTCTTCCTCTACAACCTCTTCTTCCTTTGGTATCCTTCCTTCAAATTGTGCATTCCTCACTGCTTGCTCAAGTTGGGCTATTCTTTCCCTCAATTGTTTATTGTCTTCTTCCTGCTCTTCAACCATCTTGGTCAGTTCTCCATTTTTCACCATGAAGGAAGAATCACTAGACTCAACCTCAGACATACAAGATTCTTTCCCAAATATTTAACTTGCTCTGATACCAATCTGATAGGGTTTAAGGGTTGGATGAGACAATCACTGTCCCATGCTTTGGGTCTCACCTTGGAAAAACCTTTGGTGTTACTCTCCACCTTCTTGACCTATAGGTACTAAATCTTGTTAGGCACCCTTGGTTCTCCTGAAAAACCCTTCCATCATATGCATACAATTAACCAAGCCAAATTTGGTGCTTCCTCCTCCTTTTTCTCCCTAGCCCTTAATCCTCCTAAAGGCTTGCTAACTCTCCAAACTTCACTAACTTGTTGCAGGGGCATGTGGTGTCTAATATGACTTCAAGACCATCCCTCTATGGTTCATGAACATTCACAAGACTCATATTCCCCATTGCTTTCTCCAAAACCTAGTTTAGGGTTTAAGAAGGGCTAGTAGCCCTTGATCCCCTATTAGGCCTCCTAGCCCGAGGAAATAGGCTTTAACTCCAATCCTGCAGAAGAAAATCACAAACTTATTTCTGAGACCCTAGTTCATTTTCTAACCTCTCAAGGATTTTTGAGGTTTTAGGCTCCTTCAGTCCATACACAAGCGTAACCCTGATTTTGTGAAAATTAGGGCTTTTTAAGCCATTTCTTGACCTCACTATGAACTGTCAACTTGTTTAGTCATCAGATGGTTTGATGGGATCTCCTGCTTCCTGCCAAGCCTTTGTAGGACCTCCAGCAATCACCACACACCCTGAGTTGCCAAGGAATAGTCACCCTGCAACGTTAGTGTTTTGTTTTCTATGTCTTTCCTAACCGAGCATAGCCAAGCTCGCCTAGGAAAATACCTTTTCCATGGAACCTTGCATCCTAGAAACTCCTAAACCTATTCTATATACAGGCATGGAGCTTAGCCTCATTTCCCATGGACTATACAATAGGTATAGTGGAAAACAGAGGTCTAAGACTCCATGAATAGCAGCCTGTTTACTGATCAACAAAGAAAGAAATAAAACCTACTAAGAATAAAGCTTGGAAATGATGGAACAACACTTCTAGAAGCTACAAAAAACTTGTACAATTATTACCACATGTGCTATACCCTATTCATTACCAGGAGCTATCCATTAACACAATAAAAGAACAAAAAAAAATAGAAAACTTGCAGGAACTTCAATGTTTTTTCATATAACAGCAATTCCCAATGAAACCAAAACTTCTCCAACCCCTTGAACAGGTCGAAACACACCTTTTAAAGGTTCATCAGGTGGTTACATTTCCCTTGGTTGGACATAACCACCACAATAGGCCCAAAATTGCACAAATGCAACATTTTGGGTTTTGACTCCAATTCTAAGTGATTCCTAGGGAAAACAAGTTAATAAACTCATCCAATCTACCTTGAACAACTGAACCACATTCCTTCTAACCTATCCTAACATCTTAAACACAAAACAAGATGGTCAACATGACCTTTAAGTTTAAAAACTCAAAATTTCTTCCTAGGCTTCCACAATTGCCTAGTGTTTCCCAATGCTCTCTAGTTGCTCCTGCACCAAAATGTCATGGGTGATGCATTAGCTAGATGCCATGCCATTGGAGCATTTTTCTTATTTATTTGGATTGGTTGAACTGGATGTGTAGTTACTAGAACTTGTTCATTATTCAGTTGATTAGTACTTGAAATTGGAATACGTGATGGTGGGGTTTGGAATAAACTGAAAATGTCTTCTCCACTGGGTGAAACTGCTTCGCTAGGGTCAAATTCACTTGATATTCCTACTTGTGATGCTTCTGTTTTCTTTCTCTATCTATTTTATAAGGTGATAATTCTACAAATTCTTTAAAAGAACTTAGAGTGGATCGAGTAACTCTTCAAAATTTATCTGATGAGAAAGAACGAATTCAATCCAGCATGTCTTCTTTCAATCTTATTGGGGACGTGCGGAAACTGCTTCAAGAGCCGGTTGATTTACTTGTTGAGGAACTTGTTGATTAGCTGGCTAATTTTGTTGTCATTGAAGGGCTTCAAACCTTTGGATAAGTAAATCTCTTTGGATAGCAGTCTCAATACGTTGGACTTTCTCTTCTTCTTCCTCAAGGATAAAGCACATCTGAAACTAGTCAGGATTGATTCTTCTTACTTTCCACGATAAACTAAACAATTCGGTAATAACATCTTCTTGCTCATCACGGAAACCCAAGTCTGGTTGTAACACTATATTAGGATCTTGACCTGGAATAGGAACACTACCTAGAAGCATCATTCTTCATCATTTTAATCAAGCTTAGATTTATTGAGGATGGACAGGTGGTGACTGATTGGAGGCTTCAAGAAATTGTCGTTGTATATCTTCAAAAACTTGTCATAGAAGGGTCAAGACTCTTTGCTTCGTCAAATCCCTTTCAATTACTTCTTCAATTCATCATCCTTTATGTTCCTCCTTAGTAATAACACAATTCACTTGTTCGAATTTGGCATAGTTTTTCTTTAACTTCCAAGCAAGTGAATATAACTAATCGGTAATGTTCATTTGTGCTTGATCTAGTTGTTCAAAAGGTATGTCAAAGGTATGTCCTTGATCTAGTTGTCCTTTACCTAGAATTAGAGCTTTGAATTGATTCATCACCTTGGGATGCTCCTAAATTTGAAGAATAGGACTCAACTTCACCCATCAAGTTGTAAGTGAGGGTCACATTTCTTCGCCTTAGCTCCTAGATCTACTAATCAACCCACCATTGTGAATATTTGACAACTGGCCTCATCAAGGTGGTTAATTCCATGAGCTCTATTTTTAGCCATCTCATAGGAGGAAGAGTCCAATTCTCATCATAGCATGGTTGAACACATTCTCCATCAACCTCTAGCTGATTAGGCACACAGAAAAGCTCAGTTGTTCTAATCAAGTTCACTGGCAATCGGGACCATATTCTTTTCCTAATATCATATTCATCTGCAGCATTCGCCCAAAAATCTTCCAAGTCTACCTTATGCCTATACTTCTTTCCATGCACAATCCCAATATGATTGTAAGGATCAAATTTAGCTCTGGACTAGTAAGATGTGAATGGATACCACTTCATCTCCAACCTGACACTTTCAATTGCCTATGTCGATGGACAAGACTCCAGCATATTTCCAATGAAAAATGGAAAGGTAATGGCTGCTTTATGCTTTGATCTCTGGAGGCCTTGGTATGTCTCCAATTGCCTAATGACTTTGAGCAAGACCATCCTGTTGGTACGATAAATCAAAAGTTGGTAAGGACATCCGGTGAATCCTTGAACTCTTATATAGGTGAATCTTGGAAACTAGATAAACCAAGATCCATACTTGTTGATCAAGCTCTTGGCCTCATGAGTGAGCCTCTAATGAGTTCCTCCCTACAATATTTTGGTGATGTACATCATGAAGGCATTGTTTACCCTTTTAAAGTGTGTCTTCTCCCTAGGCTACAACTATGGATAACAATCATAGGACTTAAATTCATTTTCACCATTGCCTACCAAACCTGTACAAATTAGTCCTGTGTATCTATAAGTTCTAGCCAATAGGTAGACAATATAGGAACTCGTGTAAAAAGACTTTGTCCTTTCCAAATTTATTAACTGTTCATGGAGATTTTCACTAATTATTCGCAACCAATTGAACATTTTGACACCCAAGGTGATCTCATCAATAAAGTAATACATCCATGTCTCAAATGGCACACCTTGAGGGCTTCCCATTACTTTGTTTAATAGAAAAATGAGGTCTCCATACTCCTCCTTGAAGTCAGTGCGAAGTAATTTCTTCGCATCTTCTTGATGGAAGGCCTCAGTTTCTCTAACCACACCTTATTGATATTTGTTGCACAAAGCTCCAACCGGTCCTCATAAAGTCTTTTGGCATCCTCTTTTGTTTTGTAGGAAGTCCGATTATAATTTGGTATGCCAAACGCTTCTTGAATGGCTAACTCTCCAAGGTGAGCCAATACTCTGCCATCTGGCACAATGATTTGTCTCTCTTGTGCATTGTAATGCATGGCACATTCGACCATCAATTCAATACACTCCATAGCTAGTCGAAATCCAGCCGCTTGGACAATGCCATTTCTCATCATCCAATGAGCAATAGGCATTGGAAAAAATCCATCTTTCCCATACATTCTCTTCTTGAAATCTTTAAAATCCACATGTCCAAGGTTGGTGTCTGTGACATTCCTCCTTGGAGTTGATCTTTAACTCTGGTTGCAGTCCTTTACTAGAAAACTTCATCTGGGATTTTCTCAAAGGTTCTCCTTTGGTGGTCATCAACCTACAAGAAACATGAAGAAAATATTAATTTTAAGATTCTAAATTCTGATTTTCTTGGACATTTGCTCAAAATTTTCAATTTCAGCCTATCAAAAAGTTAAATTATGTGAAAAATCATATTGAAATTGGCTAAGCACTTAGCAAATTTCACAAGAATAAGTGAATAAGATAGAAGAAGGATGAAAGGAAACTGTCAAACTTAGATTTTGAACCTTTGAAATTATATACTTTTGACAGTAAATCTGCCTTGAATGGGTATGTGCAGGATCATGATGGGCCAAAAAGTGGCGATATGATGGGTATGTGTAGGGTATGTAGCTGGTGACCTTTTTTTTACCCAAAATTGATGAAACAAAAAGGGTTTTTAAAGGAGATTCTCATCTTTCCACCAATATAAATTATGCTTTACTTTGAATTAATAAATAATTATTATTCATTTTCTATTTGAATTACAAATAAAGTCTTGGTTGAAAAACATCTATAGCTTTCAAATGGTATCACATTTTTTGAATCTAAAACATGCTTCACATACTATAGGATTAAAAAAAAAAAATGAATTTCATGAAGTTTTGACCAAGTTAAGGTGGTTGACATATGAGTTTTTATATTTTTTAAAAGTTGTAATAAAAAATTCATAATTAATTATTTACTTGGAAAAAAATAAAAAAAATATGCATCACATCCGACATGAGTCCTCTACTTATATCTAAAATCTTATAAAAAAATATTATCATTTTATTGTGGTTAGGGTGGTCGACAAACACCTACTTCTTATTTTTTCCCTGAAATTTAAGTACTACTACATTGAATTTCAAATTTTCACTAAATAGATTTTTTTTTTTTTTAATAAACCTAGTAGTTTAGAAACTACATTCAATTTGCTACAGATTCTATTCTTACATATTTTTGAAATAATATAGATAACTTATTCAAATTTTTATGTCAAGTTGCCTAACTTTGATTTTTCTAAATTTTTCGCCACTTAAGGGCCTATTTTTCCATGATGATCCTGCACATACCCGAATTCTGAAAATTTTGTCTTCAACTTAGAAAAAGCACGTTATTCTCTGGAAATTTAGTCCTTCAACTCAGAAATTTTACTTCATCCCTTGCTCTCCACTTCAAAAAATTACTTTATCTCCAGAATTTTCTTTCAGAAATTTGTCTTTCGTAACTTTGGGATATCTAAAATCTTCTCACAATAGAACTTTGAAATAATGAATTGAAAATGACAAGTTAAACTCCTTAAAAAGTTTAAGAGTTTGATTGATTTTAGCAACTTCATGTTTTCTTTGAGATTCATCGAACCTGGACTTGCTTTATTTCCTCCACCATGGAAATTTAATCTTTATCGAAAATCTTTAAGACAAGTTTCTAATTTTTACCATGGCGCTATCCTTAGCCAAAATCTTCTAGATTTTCTTTTGAGTTCAAAAATTTTCTAAGTGTTGAATATTTTGAAAATTTCTTCAAAGTATTGGAAAATATTCTAAGTATTCGATTTTTATTTTTCCAATCTTTTAATCATGGTGAATTTTATTTTGTCCATGGATTTCTCCTTAGCAAATTTTAGCATGGTCTATCCATTTGGCTTCATGGAAGACTTGAATTTTTTTTGCTAACTTCTACCTCCTACGTACTTCATCAATACTTAGGAATTTTTCTTCTTGGGCGGACTTCACCTTGGTTTTGTCATCTCCTCTTTAAGCTTGGGGTAGACTTCATCATGTTCTTGGCATCTTTCCTTGGCCTAGGGAAGACTTCACAATGCCTTGGACTTGCTTGGGTGGACTTGGAAGTTGCTTGGACATCTTCTCTAGGGTGAACTTCATGACCTCTTTTCCATCTTTTATTCAAGCTAGGGTCAACTTTTCCTTGTGCTTGACATCTTTACCTTGGAATAGGGCAGACTTCTCATTGCTTTCGACATTCATTCCTTGTGTTGGGAAGACTTGGCCAACTTCATGCCAACTTATACCTTGGGTGGACTTCATCAATGCCTAGAGATTTTCCCTTTGGTGAACTTTCAAGCTTTCCTAGACATCTTTCCAGCTTGGGTGGACTTGGAGCTTGCTTGGAAAAGTGCATGGTGGACTTCATCAATGCTTAGAAATTTTCCCTTTGGCGAACTTTCAAGCTTGTGTAGACATCTTTCTAGCTTGGGAGGACTTGGAGCTTGCTTGGGAAATTGCATGGTGGACTTTATCTTGGTTTGGACATGATGCACTTCCCTTGGGCGAACTTGGCTTGATCTCTCCATCTCATTTTGGGCAGACTTGGCTTGATCTCTGCCATCTCCTTTTGGGCGGACTTGACCATTTGTTTGTCATCCATCCTTCATGTGTAGGCGGACTTGATGATGCTTGTGCCATGCTTACTCTTCCTAATATCTAGATTAATTTCTTGCTTTCATCTGGATCATTTGAACAAAACCCTCGCTTGGAGATTTTTCTTTCTTTTTATACTCGAAGGCACAAATTTTCAATTTTGAAGATAAAAACATTGACAATATGACCTATGGGACGCAACCCTAGGTCAACTTTCAAAAAAGCTGAAAAAAAGAAAAAAGAAAAAAGCATGCCAAAAAGCTACTTCCTAAATTGGTCCTAAAGTGACAAAAATAGACAAAGCAAAAAGCAAAAAGCAAAATCCCTAAAAAATAGGAAGTGTCAGAATTGACTCAAAACAATGGCGTTCTTCGTCCTTCAAACCTTTTGAGCACTTTAACGACATGTAGGTATTGTTCTGGGCTTGAATTCTCAACTTGACCTGGGTGATTCCTAAAAACTCTAACTCTAAATTCTCAAAGCAATAAACTTATGAAATTGTAACACTAAGGAAAAGCCCTAAAAAGAAAACTACCAAGGGTCCCCATTTGCAATGGGGTGATGTGTGAAACTGGTCACAACAAGTAGGCACTCACTAGTAGAGAGAAACACAATTGTAAAGTTTGAGCTTGTTAACAATGGGAGATGAATGGAAGAATATTAGACTCCTTAGTAATTTTTAGATCTTTGAGTTTGTCTTCATGCTTCCCTTCCAATTCTAGAGCTAAGTTTGAAGGTAGTGTATTTTTTGTTCAAGATCTTTGTTCACCTTCAATAATTCATTGAGGGTTGTAAATAAATTAGTCATCTAGATAAGTAGGTTAGCATGAATCAATCAAACTCCAATTTTCAAAGGGAATTTAGATTGAGAGAATGGAACTGTGCAATAAAATTTTCAAATAAATTATATAATAAGATAGCAATAAGTATTAGTAATAAAATTGCAAGACATAGATAAGTCTAAAAGTGTCAACTTCCATAACTACTTATAGGGAAAAAGGGTACGCAACAAAGACATGATATTGTGGTAAAGCTTGTAGACATATGATAAAAACTAGAAAGCATGCTTAAAAGACTCGAGTGAATTACAAAATGGGAAAGTGAGTGATGGGTATTTGAATTTTAGATTGGCACCAATAGATAATTTAAGATTAAGGAGCTTCAAAGTGTTGAGTTGTGATTGTGCATTTGCTTTGGATTACCAAATTACTACTTTAGTTTATTTTATGTGGGCCTAAAGAACTTGCACATCCATTTGATATTAAAAGAGTGGTCTAGAAGAATAAATAAATCTTTGAACTACAAATATGCTATTTTGTTTATTCTATATGAAATTAAAGAACTTGCATATCTATTTGATATTAAAATAGGGATCTAGAAGAATAGATAAATTTGCTTTAGACTACTAAATATGTTATTTTAGTTTATTCTATGTGGACCTATAGAACTTGTATGACCATTTGATATTAAATAAGTGGTCTATAAGAATAGCTAAATTTTCTTTGGACTACCAAATATATGCTTATTTTATTTTATGTGGACCTAAAGAACTTGCACTTGCATTTGATGTTGAAATAGTAGTTTAGAAGAATAGATATATTAGCTTTGGACTACCAAATATATGTTAACTTAATTTATTCTATGTGAATCTAAAGAACTTTGCACATCCATTTGATATTAAAATAGTGGTCTAGAAGAAAAAATAAAATCAAAATTCTACAAGTAGTTTTGAGGAAAAAATATTGATATTGTAGTCATTAAACAATCTTCAATCCTTTATAAAGCTAGTTTAATAGAAAATAGAGCAAGATAGTAAGGGAAAGAGGGGCCAACTATAGAATGTAAAACACTAATTAATTGTGATAATAATTAAGATGGATTTGACGCTTTAGCTGCTCCTAAATTATACATTTAAAGTTAGAAAGATTTCACATATCATGAAACACTATTTTTTCAATTGAAAAAATGCATAGTAAAAAGAGTATATAGAAACAATGCTTAGAAATTAAAACCAAGACCAAATCAATTAATGGGAACCTTAAAGAGACAATTCTAAGATTGTTTACATATTACAATATGAGATTATATATTTTTTGCCAAGAGTAGATAACACAATCTTTCATAATAACATAGTTAACTTTAAGAATAAACCCTTTGTGATAATTTACAAAAACTGCTAGTTAAAATTGAACATTGATTACACAAGTCTTGAAATTCCCTGACAACTACAAAAACAAGCCACCAAATCCCGAAGAAGTTAACTAGTGATTTGTCAGTTTGTGTACTTTATGGATAAAAAGTGTTTTGCAATTGGATCTTAAGGTGCTCCACTGTGGGACCCACTAAGGACTACTTATATCCTCACTATTAGACCCCACTCCACTATGGGCCCCTCTTCCGTAATCACTTCTATAAAAGAAAAACAAAAAAATAACTATTAGAAAGAATAAATGAAAACTTGAAAAGCTTGGTGCAGGATGATTGTACCCCATCATGCTCATGGAAAACGTCCTTATACAAATGTAAAATACCAAAGGCCTCCTTTTAAGCAATGAGGAATCACAACTTGTTTAGTTGACAACCCTTTACTCTCCACCTTATCTAAAATATAAAAAGGAAGATTCTTAAGGGGTTGACCTTAGCTATTATTCCCCTCGTATCAATAGCTTTTAGTACATGCTCAAACATATTAGAAAAGAATCTCCAATAAAGTCGTTTGTATCTTCCCTGAATATTACAATGATTTTATCATATTAGAAAAGAATCTCCAATAAAGTCGTTAGTATCTTCCCTAAATATTCCCAATAATTTCCTCATTTTTTATAATAGTGAGAAGAGCATATACGCCCTCTAAGTTGTGGTCGATGTGGGGACCAAGATCCCACAAGCAGCGTCATTTTATTACACTTTTATTTTAATTAATATATTCTGAGAATTTCAAATTAAAATATTTATTATTAAATTATTGGCATGATTTATAAGTAAATTATTTTTAAAAAATATTATCAAAATTTTAGGGTATATATTGATAGCAAGTTTTGACTATTAAATTTTTAATTATTATAGTTGTGAGAATTGTATATTCATGTTTTTTTAATGTTTTAGATTCACAATATTTTTGTTGTCTTCTATGTCTTAATTTGTATGTAAGATGGTATATTTTACACGGAATTCGATAAATAACTTTATATTAATATTTTCTTATCTCCCATTCTTAAGATTTGAATCCAATCTTCGTATCTAGTTGTTTATCACCTTCGTTTAGATTTGTGTGGGTTAATAAATTCTAAGTTCTTAAGAAATAGATTAGTTAATGTATACATGAATTTCTTAGGAGCTCATGTTTCCCTTCATTAATGTATATACTAGTTAATCAATGTATATATAAGAGCTTAGAAATAAATAAATAAATAAATTGCACAAACAATTAACCTAGATTTAAGATTTAAGATTTAATTGTCATAGATTTGAACCCCTAATCCTTTAATATTAAATTTCTTAATTTGAACTTGTGTTTCCCTCCCTTACTAGCTATTATAAGCCAACTAAAGCACGATATTTTAAAAAATTACATGCCCTAGCGGTTGAGCTTAATTGGTTAAAGTGTTGGGTTCTCCTTGCAAGGACCTAAGTTCAAACCCTCGTAGGGACATCTAATATGGAATTCTAAGTGGTGACTCTTGGTTTTCTAAAGTTGACTTCTAATATGAATGTGATTTCTAATAAGGTGGATTTCTTAAGTCATGACTCTTGGTCTTGCATAGGTGATTTATATGGTGCATGCTCATAAAGATCTTGTATTAGTCGCTAATAAGTGGCTGCAAGATCATGCATTGGTCTCACATAGACACTCGTATGAGAAAAATATTTGTAAATGATATACAAGAGAGAATAAACTACATGCTAGAGTGGTGTGTTTAAATAGTAAGCTTAATCTAAATGAATCATCTAGGATTTATGATTGAGTACATCTAAAAATCAATTGAAAATGGATGAAAATAATTACATTTACATCATAGGAATGTATTACATGCTTTCTTGATATTTTTTACTTTAGTTCATTATTAGCTATTCAATCCATCGAGGATATAAGTAAGAAGAACATTAATCTTGCAATTTAACATATTTCCTAAAGGTCTATATGAATACCACTCATCCTTGTAAATATTTAAAGCATATACACTAAAGTGGACATGTTTTAGATAAGATCATATATAAAAAATTATTTTTTGATTCATGCATAAGGTTTAGTTGTGCACATACATGGATCATCTCTACACATCTAAAAGTGAACCTAGACAATATACACTTAGATGTATAGGTCAATGAAAATCATCTAAGAGGTTATATAAAATTGTAGCATTGTGATAAATGGGTTCCTAACATATACACAAATGCATCTTCATTGAATACAAAGCTAATTATCCATACATTTTATTGAACACACACAAAAATACTGAGAGGAGGGGGGTGAATCAGTATTTGATCAAATCTCAAACCCTCGGGAGAAAACTAAAACTTAATGTTTATAGCACAAATAGAAACATGAAAATTGAACACAATGCACAACACTAGATATATGTGGAAAACCCCAAAGGGGAAAAACCGTGGTGAGAAAAGTTGTTAGGAGCTACTGTCCTAATCTAGCCTCACAAATGAATCACAGTTACAACTTTATTTTAGGGATACAACCTAAGGAAGCTACTACTCCCTATAGAAAAGTTTTAGGGTCACTCCCAATGAAGCTACAACTCCTTGCAGACTGTTTTAGGGCTACAACCTGAGGAAGAAACTACTCTCTTAATTGAGAACAAACTTAGAAACAATTACAACATGACAGTCTTTTTGTAAGGAAAGATGAGTGTACAAATTCCTTCCTAATGCCAATTCTTAGAAGAGAAATGCAGATATGACGCTCAATTTCAAGTTACAATTCATTAAGATGCACATTTACAAGTAATAGAATAGATAACTAAACAACACACACAGAGAGAATTGAACACCAGTTTTACATGGGAAAACCCTTACAGGAGAAAAAACCCACACACCAAGCAAAATATCTTTGTATTGCAGGAAATAATGATTACATACAAAGTTACAGACTATGCTTCCCAATGTTAATTCATAGTATCTATTTCAATAGCATTACATTTCCCTTATCAACCTCTCTTAAATTTAATTTGAACACTACTCGTTAATGTTACAAACCATTCAATGTTGATACAACATTTGTTCCATTTCTCATCACATTCACTTTGCATTCCAAGAAACACTAGGAACCAGTCGATTTAGTTCTCAACACTGTTCAACTGTCAACAACATGTCGAACCATCGAAGAGATAGCATCTGAACTCTCCCTGATCTTTCAAAGTTACTTCAATGAGGATCATACCACTCCAGGTCCCCACTGCCATGTCACTACCATAGACCACTGACTTATTAGCCCGTCAAAGAGACTTTAGTTAGGGTCCCATTGATGTCATGAAGTCCTATCGATGAGAGCCCTTTACACCGCACTCACTCTATTTTTTTGGTCCATTGAGGAGACCGTGGAAAAATTCCCCTCGAAAACTTCAAGCCACCCTGATGGAGGTTCTATCAATGCATTGAGGAGACTAACTTCAAAGTCTCGATGAAATCATAATGTCATACTGACAAGAGTCCCCCAACCTCCCATTGGCGTGTCGAGGGGACAAGACTCAATGTCCTAGTGACATCACAATGCCACCTTGATACACTTTCATCGGAGTATCAAGGAGATGCTAAGAAGCCTCCCACCGAAATCTAACTGTCCCATCAATAAAGCCTTTACCACCTATGCAAACTTGAAACATGAAGTCCCTTCACAGGTCGAGCTTCAAGGTTCCTCAATACTCGATACTGTAGACTCTACTAGTAAAACTTACAACGAAACTCTGAAGCCCATTTTTGACACTCTTCTAGTACGCAACTACATTCAATAGGTGCTAAGCCTAAAGCCCAATGCCTGATAAGGAAGGTAAACTCAATGTTGCGAAGGTAGAAACACAAACTAGTAAGTTGAGGCACAATTTCCAACATGCTCCCACTTGACGAAGACTTACTAGCTTCTTCAAAACTTGAATTTATTGAGTATCATAGGCCACAAGGCCCATCGATCTAGCACACCACCTATACTTTTATGTGCTCATAGGTTTAGTCAATGCATCTGTGACATTTTCTAGAGTATCCACTTTTTCCAAATTAATCTTTCCATCCTCCACCATATCATGAACGAAATGATATTGAACATTGATATGCTTCATCTTGGCATAGAAAGTTGGATTTTTCACAAAACAAATAGCACTCTAGCTGTCACAACAAATAATAATATTCCCTACATTAAATCCAATATCATAATACAAACATCTAAGCCAAACAGCTTCCTTGCAAGCGTGTGTTTCTACCATGTACTTTGCTTCAGTAGTAGATAAAGCGACTACAACTTTCTGCTTGCTCATCCAACTAACTGTGCCACCATGTAACATGAAGATGTATCCGCTAGTGGACCTTTTGTTTTCAATGTCCCCTGCCCAATCAAAATCCACATATCCACGAATGCTAAGAGATCTTTGTGACCCAACCGAGTTACCATGATAACATAAAGCATACTAAGAAGTACCTTTTAAATATCTCAAGACTCATTTGACAGCTTCCCAATGTGACCTACCTATGTTAGCCATAAACCAACTAAGTACTCCCACTGCTTGAGCAATGTCTGGCCTAGTACAGACCATCATGTACATTAAACTGCTAACCACACTCACATAAGGCACTCTGGTCATGTCCTCCATCTTAGTAGGATATTTTAGACAATCTTCAATAGATAGTTTTGTTCCCTATAACACTAGAACAACTAATTGTTTGCAATCTACCATGTTAAACCTCTCAAGGATAGTATTGATTTGCTTACTCTGATTGAGCCAAATTTTTCTACCATCTCTATCCCTTTTGATTTTTGTCCCCAAAATAAACCTTGTTGCACCTAAATCTTTCATTTCAAACTGTGTTGACAACTAAGATTTTAAATCAGAAATCATACCCTTACTATTCCCAAAGAATAACATGTCATCCACATTTAGCGTTATAATAAGTAAATAACCATTTTTAGATTTAAAATACACACAATGATCTGATTTTGATCTTACAAATCCCAATGACAACAAAAACGTGTCAAACTTCTGGTACCATATTCTAGGCAATTATTTTAAACCATATAGAGATTTCTTTAACTTACAAACTAGATTTTCTTTACCTCTTTTAACAAAGTACTTCGGCTGGGATATATAAATCTCTTCTTTAAAATCTCCATGAAGAAAAGTTGTCTTCACATCCATCTTCTCAATCTCTAAGTCATACACAGCTACAAGTGACAATAGAAATCTGATAGATGTCAGCTTAGCTACAGGAGAAAATATTTCTCCATAATCAATTCCCCCTCTCTGGGAAAAACCTTTCGTGACCAAGCTAACTTTATATTTCTCCACACTGCCATCTAGACCAATTTTCTTTTTAAATACCATTTACAACCAATAGGATTTTGACCTTCGAGTAAAGGTGCCAAATCCTAGGTTTCATTCCTTTTCAATGATGCCATTTCTTCATTCATGGCCTCCAAACAGGAATTTGAATCATACATTTTAATTGCCTCTTTCACCGTCTTAGGCTCATTAGTGCTAGTAATCAAAGCATAGGCACAACTTGAATCCAACATAGAATATTCATACCTTTCAAGTTGTCGTCTTTCATGTGTAGATCTCCTCACAGGTCGATACTGAGGTTGTGGTTCTTCTTCTTGTTTAGAACTCTCAGAACTACTTGAGCTCTCCTCATATTTAGGTACACTTGATATCAATAGTTCCTCTTTTTCTAGTGTAAGAGGAATTTCAAATACATCTTTTTCCTTCTCTTTCATCTCTGACTGCATATCCATTGTAGAAGGTTTCAGCTCACGAAAGATTACACTTCTACTGTATACTACCTTCTCAATAATAGGATTCCAAAGCTTGTATCCTTTCACACCAATGTCATAACTTATGAAGATACATTTTATAGCTTTGTTCTCCAATTTAGATCTTTTCTCACTAGGAACATATGCATACGCCTCATATCC
Organism: Sequoia sempervirens; assembly: GCA_007258455.2. Lineage (NCBI taxonomy): Eukaryota > Viridiplantae > Streptophyta > Pinopsida > Cupressales > Cupressaceae > Sequoia > Sequoia sempervirens. The sequence continues at coordinate 36,890 of VDFB02327163.1, forward strand.
AAAGACTCACATATGTGTCAAAGAGGGATTCTTACTTGACCACACTTCCATAGGAATTTTATCCACAAGTGTCGAAGAGGGATATCGATTTACCAATTAACATGTTGTAGCAATAGCCTTAGCCCAAAACTTCTACTCCAGACCAGCACTACTCAACATACTTCTCACCCTTTCCATCAACATTTTGTTTAACCTTTCAGCGACTCCATTCTACTATGGAGTGTAAGGTGTAGTTTTATTCCTTTTAATCCCATGGTCTTTGCAATACCTTTCAAAATTTGTACAACACAATTCACTACCATTGCCTGTCCTCAAGCATTTAATTTTCCTTCCAGGTGATTTTCTACCAAGTTTTTAAACTCTTTAAACCGACTGAACACTTCTGATTTACTTTTAAAAAAATACACAAATGCTCTTTTCAAATAATCATCTATAAATGAAACATAATATTTATACTTCGATAACGAAGGAACATTCACTAGACCAAATAAATCAAAGTGAACATAATCCAGTATGCTAGAAGATTTATGAGGACTAAAATAAAAAGAAACATGATGTTGCTTTCCATAAATGCAATGTTCATAGAAATCAAACTCAAGGTTACAATAATCGAGCCCTTCAACCAAGCTTTTATTTTTCAAGGCTTTCAAGCCATTTTCTGCTGTGTGACTAATTCTATGATGACACAACATGGTTTTCTCTACTAGGAGTTTCACCTCCAAAGAGTTTGCACCCACAGGAATAACGTTTTCCTTCCCTACACAAGCAGCTTTGTCTGAATTTGCAAAGACACTATTACATTGAATAGCAGATGCATCCAACTTGTACAAAGTGCCAATACATGCACCCTTGGCTAGCACCATTGAACCTCTAGTCATTTTTTAGCCACCACTCGATAATGAAACTTGCATGCCAGCATCATTCAACTTACTAACAGAAAGAAAATTATGAGCCAGACCTTGTATGGTTTTCACATTCAGATACGTCCTTTTTCTTATCTTTTGCTATGTTTGTAGATGCCTTTCAATTTTCACCTATCGACTTGCTTTTCTTTATTTCTTTTATTTTATGACTACAATGCGGAGCTAACTCCCCATAGTATGCAACCATATCAAGATCAATGGTTAATCCAGCCTTGTGAACCCCACTTAGTATACCTTCTCTAAGTCCCATCAACTCAGTAATTGCTTCATTGTTTTTGAATAATTGAATGTTATCATTAGTATCAACAAATTTGAAGGATGAGGTAGATAGGGTGACGATGGAGGAATTATCAGAATCCCAAAAGGTATTGATCAAGGCTTGGCCTTTAGTTTTGTCAATAGGGGATTCAAGTTTGGGACCTATCCTAGATGTCATGATAATTTCAAGCATGTTAACAACTTTCTTCTAAAATATCATAGTCTTAGGAGCTTTCACTTTTAGTGTTTGATATCCTAGCCCTTCATTTCATGGTCATTTACTCACTAGGATAGGTCTGGTCATACCTTGTTTCTACAATCCAGGGCCACTATGGCCATCGTAGCCTTTTTGTTTCATTATGTCAAAACCATTACCATATTTTTCCACAAGTAGATTCGCATATATCTTGTCCTCTTCATCTCTATATATCCATTTAGAGGGTTCTTCATTGATACATTCCTTTCCCAACTCACCCCACTTGGTGAAGGTCGTGGGTGGGTGATACTGAATTGTCACCTTGTGATTTGTCTTGATGTGATGGGGTTTTCTATAATGCTTAGGTGCAAATGGTAGTTTTCCTACGTAGAATATACTTTCAATATTATATTCTCCAACTCCATCATCCTAGACCTAGACCTTGCTTTCAGGGAAATTCGTTGGTAATTTTGAATCTTTTGATAGAGAAGTTGGGTCAATGTAGTGTGATGAGGAGGGGGTATATGAGCTTTTCCTATGGCTAGGTACCTGATGCTCAAATTTTTCTCTTAGGTTATTGCAATATTGAAAGAGGTCAGGATCACTAGAAATAGTAATATTTGGACCATTGTAAGGAAACTTCAAACATTAATGGCATATTGAAGGGATAGCCTTCATGGAATGAATCCACGAGTGACCAAGCAAAAGGTTATAGGGTATGTTCGGATCCAGAAATTGACACACTATGTCCTATACAATAAGACCCACTCTAATTGGTAGAACAATGACACCCTTCGAGGAGTGTTCCATATCATCATATCCACGTATCACGATCCAATTTGACTCATCTATACAAGCCTCAGAGAATCCCATGGTAGTTACTAGTTCCAACATGCATATATTTAGGCCAACTCCACCATCTATCAGAACTCGTCTGAATTTGTGTTTGTTAACATATACTTCGAGGTGCAATGGTTCATTGTGATTTGGTTTCTACTAAGTACAATCATGTTTAGTGAATGTTATATGATGGGTGGTAGCTAAGAACCCTACCATGGCCTAAAACTGGTTCACATTTAAGTCTATGGGGATGGATGAATCTTCCAATGCTTTGTCTAGAATAGCCTTGTGTGTAGGAGAGGTGTGTAGTAACTCAAGAATTGAGATTTGAGATGGGGTTTTTCCTAGATGGTAAAGTAAGTTATACTCATGTGTCAGTCGAGGTTTAGAAGGGGCACCTTGTAGAGTCACCTTCAATCACCTAGTGGTAACTACACATTCAAGATTTTATTTTTGATTGTGATAGTGGATATGTTGTGGTCTAATGATGATTGAATATGGTTTATTGTGTACTCATATGTGACACTAGTATAATTTGCATTATCTTTTCCCTTCCCATGGTTTTTCAAAGGATCCTTGAATATCATGTGATCTACATTGGTGGTTTCAGGTTGGTTATCTATTTGATCTTGTATAATGTTCTTTAGTTTAAAGAAAGCAAATGTTTTATGTCCTTTGGTTTTTTGATATTCATACAAGTCATTTTCATTTCACCGGGTTGGTTTGAATGCACTTTTCTCATAATTTCTAACCTCGGGTAGTTCGATGACATTAATTTGGAGCAATTTCTTTAAAATTGCCTCAATTGGGTCCCCTAAAGGCATGTACTTTTGTCTTGGTTGAGGGGCCCTAGGAGGACCATGTGGTTTGTTATTTTGAGCCACATTAGGAGTTTTTTCCTACTTTTATGGGGGTTTATTGGTGTTTATCATTG
>VDFB02327164.1:7857-21698 GCA_007258455.2 Sequoia sempervirens
GGGAGGGGACAAGATGTCAAGATCTTGAAGAACCCAAAGAGGGAATATAAAAATTCTATAGAGAAAGGGTCTTCACTTGAGGATAAGATAGACGAAGTTGCAAGTTCCATGAAGGACATCAGTTATAGACTTGCCAAGCAAGAGAAGGGGCTGACAAATGACAAGCCTAATTTCCACATAAATGAAAGACCTCCTAGGCTATAAGATCATCATTACAATACTAATTGGAATAATGGAAATCCAATTTAGAATAATCAAAATAATACACAAAGAAAAATCCCTCCTGATCCAACATAGAATAACTCTATAAACTTTGTTGATGAAGCACTTTGGTGTATTGTTTGCTAGTGGCCACATGCTTCTCAAACATGCTCAATAGAAAAATAGTTTGAAGAAGGACAAAATAAGTTTGATGATTATGAGACACTTCAAGAAAACAATGAATAAATACATTTTCTTATGCAAATATCATATTTTGTTGGAGATGAATTCTCTTGATATGAAGAGTCACATGAGGTTGATGTTGACAATCAAAGGAAAAAAAAATGCTTATCATTGACAAATTTTTCCTAATGAAGATGACAATATTGAGCATGATGTTTGTTCTTTGAGACAAATGAAATGAATGTGTCTCTAAGGAGACCTTCTGATGAGGAATATCAGAAAATGACAACAAAATTGGTTACACATGCTATAAATACTCACAACTTGAGAAATATAATTGTGAATTGTGACGAAGGTAAGCCAAAACAACATGTTCATCAAAGAGAAAAATGCAGGAAAGCAAGGAGTTAAGGAATATGGTAAAGAAAGTGAGCTCAAATCCAAGGAAAGTAAAGGATCTAAAATGTGGGATAAGAAAGATAATACAACCAAGAAAAGTGATGAGATTGTTTCTCCTATTGTCAAATCAAAGACTCAAAATTCAAATGTAGAGTGAGAAAAGAAGCAAGAAAAGGAGTTTGGGAAGAAATGTGAGCAACATAAAGATAAAATTGAGGAATAGAGTGTAGTGCCTTATGAACTACCCAAGTATAATCCTATTGACATGTTTCAACTACTTTCTCAAGTCAATGTAATAGTACCATTGATGGGGATAATGAAAATTGGAGAACACAAACAAAAGGAAGTGGACCTTATTAATGGTGCTACTACGGCCTATGATGATCAAAGGGTGTCTACTCAACCTAAAGTGAGTGGAAACCAAGTAACTGAAGAGGAAGTGGAGGGATCCATTAGTGAAATCCCTCAAATTTACTTACATAGTACTATCATAGCTTTTCCAAGTAATATTTATCCATTTTATGTGACTCTAATTGTTGATGGTAAGCTTCTTAAAAATTGTATAATTGATTTAGGATCTTCATCTAACATCATGCCTATTGAAATCATGAATGAAATGGGTTTGAAAAAAAATTGTGCCTATGGAAAATGTTAATCCATGGATTCAAGAGAAATCCTAGTTATAGGAGTGATTAAGGATGTCCCATATAGATTGGTTGCTTTTCCAAACAAGGATTTTGTTATGAGCATAGTCATAGTGGATATCCCACCCAATTATGGTATGGTATTTTCAATGAAATGGAGTGCTTTCATGGGAGGTAGAATGGAGTGTGACATGTCTTTTTCCATATTCCCAATTGATGGAAAAACATTAAGTTTGTGAGGGATCCAAGAGCCCCACACATGATTGAGTTTGTGGATGAAGAGGACAAAATTCACTTTGTGGATATTGGTATTGATAACTTCAGTTTTGAAGAGTTGCAAGAAGAAGAAAGACAACTTGCACCCCTTGAAAAGGAAGTATAGCAACAAGGAAATAATGATGAACTATGGAGCATGCATTTTGATGGTTCTTGCTCTAAAGAAGGAGCAAGTGCAGGGGTGATACTCATTTCTCCTAGTGGTTAAACTTTTAAGTTTTCATTTTCATTGCTATTTGCATGTACCAATAATGTACCTAAATATGAAGCTTTTCAACTAGGATTAAGACTAGCTGAGAAACATGGAATCAAGAAGTTAAGAGTTATTGTCTAGAGATTCATAGCTTGTTGTTTCTAAAGTTAGGTCGAGATATGCATCAAAGAATAATAGGTTGAGACAGTATAGGAATATTGTTTGGGACTCAATAGAATACTTGGAAAATAGTGTTGAAACCAACTTTGAATCCAACAAATAGAAAAAAATGTAGATGTTGCACCTATATATGATGATATCTGAGACATGTGGTTGGTATAGGTATTGTCCAATATTTCAAAACTATGCAATGTCATGAAGGTATGATGATAATGAAAAAGAACCTAAAATTACAAGCTATCAAATATGTGATCATTGACAATGAGCTTTGGTGGAGAAGTGTAGAAAGTGTACTACTTAAATGTGTTGATGGAAAGCAAGCATTGGAGCTCTTAGCGGAAATGCATAGTGGAGTCTGTTGGTTGTTTTCAAACCTAACCACCAGGTCTGAGCAAGCACCTATGAGCTTGCCACACTCAATGCTTGTATGCTTGCTAGACAGGTGGCCAACTAACGAGATGCAATACCTAGTTATTGCATTCTCCTTCACTTCGAGGCTCTGCAAGACCCAGGAGGGTGTTCCTTAAGCACACTATGAGATTTCTTGTAAGCAACCAGTGCATACTCTTACAAGACTTCAAATAAAACTAAGCAGATGCATTCTCGGGCATGGTTAAAGTGTACACACTCATCCAAGAGATGGCAAATCGTTGGATAAGAAAGACAAATTAACAGAGAATGAAACTCAACACAAATATCATTCATGAAATAGGAAACATTAACTTGAATGAATGTTCTTAAGCAAGATAACTGAAACCCTAAAGACAAATAGCATATATCAGATCAGTGCCAATATCCATTGGGCTAGGAGTCAAGACAATTTGCAAACAGAAGGAATGATTACTTGGACAAATAAAACCTATGTGAAACTAACCTTATTAATCCCACAGCTAGTGATCAGATCTTAAAGACTACTTATCAAATCCTTCAATCATACATATAAATTTCTGAGATGATGAAAGCAATTTAACCTGTTCCTTGAACATGAGCTATTATCAAAACAGACAATGCAAGAAAGTATTACAAAGGCTAATGGAATGATCATTGATTAGTTTCATTAACAATTCAAATGTACAATCCAAAGGAGAGACTCAAAGACCTAAACAAATACATTCGGGTTCTGGTATGCATCCAAGAACCTTACAATTTACAGACTGTAACCCTAGACCTCAAAATCTGGTAAAAACCTGACTCTGTGACTTAGTGCTCTTTCAGTTCTGATTTCAGTATCTGGCTGAAGACCTTTACAAATGATTCAGACATTCCTTTTAAACAGTCTAGGGATCACCATCCAGCTCAGAGCTAGATCAACACGCCACGTTAGACCCCAACTGCATTGTGACCAATCAAAACACTCGCTGTGACCTTCAACAACTTCTCAGGTCTTAAATGCCGCTGGTCGGGTTGCTGCAGGAAAGACATTCCCGCACGAATGAAGCCAGGCAATCAATGTCAAATCTGCCGCTGAATCTGGGCGTCCAGACTCAAGCCATGCTGTCCTTGTCCTAGAGCCGTCGCCATGAATGCTGGTTCAGTGGATCTAGTGATCCTCTCATCTGCCACCATGAATGCTCCAAGTATTCACGCGCGAACATAACAGAAACCCTGAAACACATGAAATTGAATTTGGGTCATCGATCGATAGTGATCGGGTGGCTGTCTTTTAAATATCAATAGTCGTTGAAGCAGGCAACCACCGTCGGCAAGAAATAAACAAGTCGGGGAGACCACAGGCCGAAAATCATATGTTGCATTGAACACTCAACATAGTCGGCAAGGGTTGGCTAGGTCATCCAGACATCATGGTGAAGATATCGCGACCGAAGGGAGTCACATCGAAGGGTTAACATAATCAGCGAGACAAGTCGGGGTCGGGGAGACATCTCCCAGACATAATGAACACAAGCCAATGGGAGAGGGTCTCGGGAAGACATCCTGAAGTTGAGAAGACATCACCCCAAAGAAAATAACTCTCACCAACAAGCCTTTGAAAGAAACCCCTTATGAGATGTCGCTATGACTTTATGTTTTTTTCGCCGATGCAACCTTCTCCCTTGTGAATGTTGCTATAGCCCGAGGTCATCGGTGAGATTTCATATAGATCATGGAATTATACCGAAAACCCATCTCATTCTTTATATGTTGCCAAGACTTATAACCTTCTATTCCAATGCCCCTGCATTCACTCACTGTCACTGTAGCTTATTGCTCTCGGGGAGACCCTTTGTAGATATCACATTGCTTTGCCAAAAACTTTGAGCCATAATGTATCGCCAAGACATCACCATACCTACACCGAAAAAACTCTCATGTCGTTATAACATTCAACCTTTGGCGAGACGTTATGTAGAGAATGCCTTGCTTCACCGAAAATCATTCGAGGTCATTCAGATTCACCAAGACAAAATGGGTCTCTCGTCGACAGAGTCCACCTATCACCATAACATGAAAACCTCGGTGAGATGCTATGTAGAGTGAAAAGTTATCCTGAAACAATTGAGTATGTTAGGTCACTGAGAGAAGAGAGAACTCCTGCCGAGTGTCACTTTAAATCATGTCAGCAAGACCCGACCCCTTCGCCAAGACCTCCCGCTGCAATAAAAAACATATGCCGATAGAATACAAAATGCACCTATCACCGAGACATTAGAAACTTGGCAAGAGGCTAGCCCAATAGCCAGAAGATATGCCGATAAGGGTTCCCTCCGTCGCCACAATAAAAGGAATGTCTCACCGACAACCTGCAACAAAGAATAGTGGAACATACATAGGTCAGGGAGACAATTGGGTACCTATGCCGACATGAACCAGAATGAAAAATATGCATGACACAATGGATTCAAATGGATCACATGACAAAATATGAGCGAGGCAATATGAGGAAGGGACAATATGCTATTGACAAGCGCTCAATTTGAACACTCATGGATGCAATTTTCTATGAAAAATTTCAAAATTTTATAGTTATAACAAAACCAGAGGGAGAAACACCCACCAGAAGTGAATTCAAACATGTTGAGCTCAACCCTTGTGGGAGCCCACTTAACCCACGTGCGGAAATGAGAAACACCCCATAGCTAAAGTTTTATCATGAAAAACCAGAGTACACAACTAGACAATGAGAAAACCAAAAATGGCACTAAAATAGGCTCCAGTTGGGGGATGTATGCCCCTGGTGGGCATAGCAAGAATTTAGATCACTGGGAGAGCAGACCAGAAAAGAAAGGACCAAAACCAACCAGGAACTGGTCTGGACAGAACTAGTAGACACAAACAAGAAAACAAAATCAAAAGCAAACCCTAAGCTACTGTTCATGGAAAAGAGATACCTCAAGAGAAGTACAGCTTCAAGAACTGTCCATGAACTTGCAGTTCAAGAATCTCACCTGTCAGAGCCCGAAGAACATATGAATCTTCTCCCCATTTATCGCTAATCACGAACGGGCCTAACCAAATGGCATCAAACTTCCCATGCTTCCCTTTGTCTTCTAATCTGGCATTCCCTAATAAGACTAAATCTCCCTTCTCAAAGTTCCTTGCTAATGTCCTTTTATCATATAGGTTTTTTACCTGCATTTGCAACTTGGCATTTCTCCTTTGAGCATCCCTTCTAGTCTCATCCAGCTCTATGAGAGCATCCATTCTCAATTGCATCTCATTGTCAACTTCATCGTCATATACCTAGATAAACTTGTACATCTCTATCAGGTTGTTTTGGGGTAACCTTGCATTTATGCCATAGACCAAGTCAAATGGGGCACAACTAATTTCCTTCTTCACAGTCACCCTATCTACCCAGATAGCCAATTTCAACTTAGAATCCCAGGCTCTCTTATTCTGATCCAAGATTCTCTTGATGATCTTCATTAAGCTCTTGTTGCTTGACTCAGCTTGTCCATTTCCTTGTGGGTGATATGGTGATGAATAAGAAATTTGGATACCATATTTTTCACAAAACTCAGTATATTCTTCAGACCTGAAACACATAGCATTGTCTGATACAATTCTTTCTGGGCATCCAAACCTTGTCAGTATATTGTTTATCAAGAAATCAATCACCACCTTGCTAGTTGCTTTCTTTGTTGGGATTGCTTCCACCCACTTAGTAAAATAATCAGTGGCTACTAATATCCAGGAGTGGCCTCCACTAGATTTGCATGTTATTTCCCCTATAAAATCAATGCCCCAAATCTGAAATGGAGATTGCACAGTAACCGATCTGAGGGGAAGGTTACCAGAAAATTTTAACTTACCAGAAAAATGCTGACAAGCATCACATGTCTTCACAAACTGATGTGCATCTTTAAATATAGTAGGCCACCAAAAACCGGCCCTCATCACCTTGTGTGTAGTTGTCTTGGCCATGTAATGTCTACCACAGACTCCACCATGCATCTCCCTTAGAAGTTCTAATGCCTGATTCTGATCAACGCATTTCAGCATGACTCCTTCTCTACTTCTCCACCACAAATTTCCTTGTATGATAACATATCTGATAGCGTGTAACTTCAATGTCCTCTTCTGATTTTCGTTCAGGTCATCAGGGCACTTCATCCTCTGCAGATAATAGATCACATTCTTATACCACTCAGAGTGTTCCATATCACATATGTTCGATCTGTTTTCCTCTTCCAATGAGTTTATTTGATTTGCTTCCAAATTGGTCTGGGCCATAAGCTTGGCCAATCCTTGTCCCCTCACCAACTTAGTGATTTGGACCTCAATGTTAAACTCTTGAATTCTATTAATCCATCTGCATCTCCTTCCTGACACTTCCTGCTATGTGAAAATGTCTTTGACAGTTGCACTAGGCACATACGCAATTATGACAACTCCCATTAAGTAAGGCCTGAAAGCTTTGACAGCCTTGACTAGTGCATATGCCTGTTTCTCATTTATGTCATATTTCAATTCTGCAGCTTGTAAAGACTTACTGAAGAAGGCTATGGGCTGCTCGAAACCATTATCATTCTTCTGTAACAACACCCCTGCTATAGTGTGAAAAGAAGCAAAGGTGAACAACTGGAAAGGCTTTGAATAGTCGGGTGTCTTCAACACAGGAGCATCTTTTATTGCTTCTTTAATGGCTTGAAAAGCCTTTAAGGGCTCTTCTGACCAGACTATCCTCTCATTCTTCTTTAGCATTTTGGAGATAGGTCTGCTGATTTCTGCAAAGTTAGTGACAAACCTTCTCAAGAAGTTTATTTGACCAAAGAAAGATTGTACTCCCTTGACATTCTTTGGTGGTTGGATCTTATCAATGGCTGCTATCCTTTCTAGATCAATTCTGATGCCATCTTTTGAGACAATGTGCCCCAGTAACTTTCCCTCCTTAACCCCAAAGGCACATTTCTTGGGATTAAGGGAAATACCATATTCCAATGCCCTAACAAAGATTTTCTCTAAGTGAGAGCAATGGTCCTCTTCTTTCTTGTTGTGAGCAGTCAAGTCATCTTGGTAAACAACAAGGAATAGGTCTAAAAACTCAGCAAAGGCCACATCCATGGCTCTTTGAAAAGTGGCACCAACATTAATTAGGCCAAAAGGCATTCTCACATAGACATAAGTTCCCCAGGGTGTGGTGAATGCTGTCTTGTACTGCTCTGATTCTTTCACCATGACTTGGTTGTAACCAGAGAATCCATCCATCATGGACATCAATTCACACCCAGTCACTTTCTGCAGCATAGCCTCCATGTTTGGGAGTGGATAGTTGTCTTTCAATGATGCAATATTTAAATTTCTGAAATCCACACACAACCTGAGATCACCATTCTTTTTTCTGATAGGAACCAGGTTTGACACCCATGATGAGTGCCTTATGGGCTTAATGAATCCCTGCATCACTCAATTTTGTTAGTTCTTCCTGCATCTTGGATCTCAAGGTTGGATTGATGGGCCTTTGTTTTTTCCTAAATGGTCTCACATCAGGCTTCAGGGGAATTTCATGCTGGAACAAGTCTTCCCTGTAAGCCTTCAAGTCATCATAAGACCAGGAAAACACATGCCTATATTTCCTCAATAGGGTAATCAACATCTTCCTCACATGAGGCTTCATCTTTTTGCCTATGTAGACCTTCTTGGGTGCACTATCAGTTCCTAGGTTGATTTCCTCTAGGTCCTCTCTATGGGTAGCTGCTTGTTTTGTGTTGGACTTATCTGGTCCTTCAAAGATTCTCTCCAATGCTACCAACCCTTTTGGGATTTTGTTGCTCTTCAGTTGAATTACTTCATTCCCAAACAAGATCTCTCTACCATTTTCTTCTACCACATATGAGCCAAAATCAATCTCCTGATGTTCATATTGGTCAACACAGTGCAGGAATCTCAAGATATCATTGTCATCTTGAAACACCTACCAATTGCAGATATTATCAGGCACTGCAGGCCTAGTTTGTACCTCAATGCTACAAATGCCATTAAAGGTCACTTCATCCAGTTTAACAGCAATATTGGCCAACAAGTCAGCCTTGGCATTTTTCCCTCTTTCTATCCAATCTATGCCAAAGGCATCAAATGCCTCAATGGTATCCCAAACGTCATTCCTATATTGCCTCAAGCCCCTATCTTTAGTGACAAATCTAGATCTGACTTGAGAAACAATCGGCTTTGAGTCACCGAATACCCTTAAGAGTTTTATCCCATGCTTAGAGGCAATTTTTAGGCCAAGCAACAAGGCTTCATATTCAGCTATATTGTTTGTACATGCAAATTGGAGTAGAAAGGAATACTTAAAAGTCTTACCTTGTGGTGATACTAGCAAGACACCAGCACCTAAGCCATCCTTGGAGCAAGCTCCATCAAAGTACATGGTCCATACTGACTCTTCTAAGGTAGTCTGCATGACTTCTTTGACTATTGGTACTAACTTGGTCTCTCCATCCTCTTGTTCTGCTTCCTCTACTCGAAAGGTATCCATATCAGTGTCAACAAAGTTGATGAGTGGAGGTTCTTCTATTTTATCAGCAGATTCAATCATATGCTTGCACCTTGACTCCCGGGCAATCTTAACATTCTTCTGATCAATTAAGAATGTAGCAAATGATAAGTCACATTGTATACTTCCTCCCATAGAAGCACACCATTTCCTTGAGAGCAGCATTCCATATGCTGGAGGGATGTTAGATACTATGACACTCATGACAAGTTCCTTCTCAGGGCAAGCTGCCAGTCTATATGATACTTCATTTATGATTCCAATCACAGGGATCTCCCTTGAGTCCATAGCATAGCACTTTCCATAAGTGCTATCCACCTTTAAGCCCATTTCCTCCATGATTTTAATAGGCATCACATTATTTGAGGCACCTGAATCAATCATACAATTTCTAAGCAAGTTTCCATTGATAATCAAGCTCAGAAAGAAGGGGTTGACCAGATCAGGGTTAGCAGTGATTGTAGTTCCTAGATAGACTTCAGGATTCTCATCTGCGTTCAGTTTAGCTACATCATCCTTCACCTGACCTGCACTTGTTTTAGGTATTTGAGCTTCCATTTTGGGTTGATTGTTCCCAACAATGCTCTTGATGACTGCCATTGTTTTATGCTTATGGTCATCAATCCTCATCATCTCAAGAAGTGGGACTGTGACCCTTATCTGAGATAGGACCTGAAACATGTCAACTGGTGCATAACTTGGAATCTCTGGGAATATAACTTCATGAGAAGTCAGTGCATCTATTTTCTTACCATCACTTTGATTTGCAGGCCTCAATTCTTTGATCTTTGTATCTAATGAAGTAGCTTCACTGGTTATCTTAGCTTTGTCATTATTTTTAGCCCAAATTCTTGGCTCTTTGACTTCCTTAGCTTTGGTACTAGTTTTTGTGTTTTCAGCTCTAGTCCCTTTAGGATCAGTATCACCTTCTTTAATGAATATTCCCCCTTGGTGACCTGGATTAGCCTTTACCACCCTATTTCTGAGGTGAATATCATTTCTAGCCTGAGCTCTGGAGGCCAATGCAACTGCATACCTTTCTATCTCTTCATTAGAAGGTCTCCTCAAAGAAATTCCATAGGTTTCAAGGTTGTAAGCAATAAACTGATCATCTCCTTCTCCATCAGAAAATACTTGCTGCTGATGAAGAAGACCTTCTTGTCTTTGCATATCTATCTCATTTGTATCAGCACCACAGTCAGAGGAATATTCCTCATACTCCAAATCTGACTTGGTCATGAACACATTCGAAGTCTCATTAGGGTTGCCAGGATAATCACCTTCCTTATAACTGCCTTGCTTTTCTTCCACTACCTTGGCTGCAACAACACACTGATGTGAGGAGTGTGGCATTTCACAGGCATCACACCATGGCAGATCATCTACCATGTTTGAGGTATTCTTCTGTAGTGGATCAGACACTCCATGGAAGTTCCTTTGACTATTTTGGATAGGCCTCCCATTATTCCAGTTAGTGTGATATGGATAGTCTTGCAACCTTGGGGGCCTCTCATTCCTCTGAAATTGAGGCTTTTCAGCCTTTGCCCTTTTCTACAACAAACTCAAAAATTGATCCCACGCTGTTTCTGGTGCTACATCTTTGACCCCTTTCTCATTTGAAGGCTTAGAAGCTTTGGTAAGCCTGGGATAATCTCTCCTACCCATCTTACCAGATGCTCTTCTATTATTTTCAATGTTTATAGCCATCTTGTAAGCCTCTTGCAGGGATTATGGGTCTTTGTCTCTTAGCAAGTAGCAAATCTTGCTGTCATAGGCATTACAGTAAGTAAACAAACATGATCTTTCATTAGGTCAGATAGAAACAAGGACCTTATCCATTGCTTTCTTGAATCTTGCATTAAATTCAGTAGCCATTTCATTATGTCCCTTTGTGATGTTATTAAAATCATGCAGCTTGAACCTTGGATCAGTCTGGTCTCCATACTGTTCTCTAAAAATTATGAAGGAGTTCTTAGAGTCAATGCTCAAATCAGGCAGACTATTGTACCAACCCCTAGCATCTTCTGTAAGAGACTGCATAAAGTACTTCATGGCCACATCCTCCTCCCATAACTCAAAGTCCTCCAAAAAACTTTGAAAAGCTTTAAGGTGATCCTCACCACTGATAGAATTATTTCCTGCAAACTTTGGCACATGTTTCCTAGCCTTGTCAGGCATTGGATTTGGGTAACCAGGGATATCATCAAAACATAACTTCTTGTATCTGTCAGTATGTGTCACTCTTCTTCCCACAGGACTTCTTTCTTCACCTTGAGTATCACTGTCTCTTTGTCTTTCATTTTGATGACCTGATTGCTAACCTTGAGGCTCTTCTAGATCAACAAAATGGACAGCTTTTTCATGACCTCTAGGGGGTGGAAGGGAGCTAGAAGGATTATCTTTGGGTGAGCTTCTATCACCATTATTAGGGTTTGAAGAAACAGATCGACCACATGTGTTCTAAGCATCAGGGACATGATCCTTCAAAGTAGATTCTAGAAAACTAAGCTTCCTCTTCATCTCTTTGTTTGCTGCAAGCAACTCCATCTCCCTTGTCTTTCTCTCCAACTCCTCATTTTCTCTCGTTAGCTTATCAAAAAGTGAGGCAGTGTTATTTTGATCTGTGTTCTTCTTAGCACCTCCTTCATTTATCCTTACTCCTTCATTTCCTCTCTTTTCTTGCATAGGAGGCTTACCTTTGTCTACATTTTGAGGCTGTTTACTGGTATTCCTAGGAGGAGGAACAACATGTTCCTCAACCCTATGACTTTGAGGTTTATTTGTGATCTTATTAACCAGGGGGTCAGAGAGGATCCTTCCTGAAGTTTCTGGCAATACCAGGGTATCCTCCTCATTTTGTTGGGCTGCCAATCTATCCATGGCTTCCATCTCTTTAACTCTTCTACGCAACTCATCCCTCTGATCCATAGCATCTCTTATCTTTTTCTCTTTTGTTGCTTCTCTATGTTTCCTACTCTCATTTAGTGCAGCAATTTGCTGACTAAGTCTTTGTATATCATCAGAGATCTCATCCTCATCAGGTAATGTAGACTCTCTATCAGAAGCTGTACTAGTAGTTTGGTATAGATGTGGGTTGTGGGAATAGTCATCCCCAGTGGATGAATCATTTGGGACAAAGGTAGCCCTAAGAGGTGTGGGAGTGGGGCATTCTATAGTTCTAGCATGTTGGGTATTCCTATTATTCCTTTGGAATCTACCCCTTCCCATTTGTTGTATGGCATTTTGGCCATGATCTGATGAATATTCATTTACAATATTTTTCATATGCACTTCCCCTCTCTCATTGGATACATTATCATCTAAATCTACCAAATCTCTTTCACTTTGTGAACCGAAATGAGAAGAAACTTGATGTTCAGGGGTGGGATGCGGTGTAGACATACCTTTTTGTGCTGGTTTTGCCTTCACCCATTTTCCTTTGTTTCTAGGCAACTCTTCTTCCAGCTCCTGCTCTGGATGGTTTCTGTAATAACCTTGTGTTCTCATCATTTGAACTAGGATTCCTTTAGCCTTCTTGACTCTCTTTGAATTTCTGCTCCGAACTTCTTCTATATCTTTAAATATTGGTTTGCACTGGTACAAAGACTTCAGAGTCACCACCCAAGCTTCTTGGGACAGATCAGTAACAATGGTGTTACTTTTTGGAATACAACAAGACTTTCAGAGCTTGGTAACTACAACTTGACAACAATAAGACTAGGAATCACTTAGGAATATAAACACAAAGGCAGAGACATAAGCTATACTCAACCAATGTTCTCAAATGACTGACTCTATGAACAAACTGTGGGATAAAACACCTTGGAGATTCTATTCAATATGAAATATAGGTCCCCAGTAGAGTCACCAACTTGTTGGTTGTTTTCACAACTAACCAGCAGGTCTGAGCAAGCACCTATGAGCTTGCCACACTCAATGCTTGTATGCTTGCTAGATAGGTGGCCAACTAATGAGATGCAATACCTAGTTATTGCATTCTCCTTCACTTCGGGCTCTACAAGACCCATGAGGGTGTTCCTTAAGCACACTATGAGATTTCTTGTAAGCAACCAATGCATACTCTTACAAGACTTCAAATAAAACTAAGCAGATGCATTCTTGGGCATGGTTAAAGTGTACACACTCATCCAAGAGATGGAAAATCATTGGATAAGAAAGACAAATTAACAGAGAATGAAACTCAACACAAATATCATTCATGAAACAAGAAACATTAACTTGAATGAATGTTCTTAAGCAAGATAGCTGAAACCCTAAAGACAAATAGCATATATTAGATCAGTGCCAATATCCATTGGGCTAGGAGTCAAGACAATCTGCAAATAGAAGGAATGATTACTTGGACAAATAAAGCCTATGTGAAACTAACCTTATTAATCCCACAGCTAGTGATCAGATCTTAAAGACTACTTATCAAATCCTTCAATCATACATATAAATTTCTGAGATGATGAAAGCAATTTAACCTGTTCCTTGAACATGAGCTATTATCAAAACAGACAATGCAAGAAAGTATTACAAAGGCTAATGGAATGATCCTTGATTAGTTTCATTAACAATTCAAATGTGCAATCCAAAGGAGAGACTCAAAGACCTAAACAAATACATTCAGGTTCTGGTATGCATCCAAGAACCTTACAATTTACAGACTATAACCCTAGACCTCAAAATCTGGTAAAAACCTGACTCTGTGACTTAGTGCTCTTTCAGTTCTGATTTTAGTATCTGGCCGAAGACCTTTACAAATGATTCAGATATTCCTTTTAAACAGTCCAAGGATCGCCATCCAACTCAGAGCCACATCAAC